>LR140844.1:0-14709 GCA_900659605.1 Tisbe holothuriae | reverse complement strand
TGCAGCAAGTGCTCATCCGTCTTCTCCTCCAAGATCTCCTTGAAGCGGCATTGTGTCCGGCTACATCCAGCACATCTAGAGATCTCTAAAGAGAGTATGGCGAGCAGAAAGCCTCTAGAGATCCCTAAAGAGAGTATGGCAACCTCAAGCTGTCTAGAGATCCCTATAGAGAGTAGGGCAACCTCAAGCTGTCTAGAGATGCCTGGAGAGAGTACGGAATCCTCTTCATGGTCTCAAAGCCATCTAGAGATCCCTGAAGAAGAGAGTATGGCGAACTCAAACCCTCTAGAGTTCCCTGAAGAGAGTACGGCAAACTCAAACCCTTTAGAGATCCCTGAACTAGCTGAGAGCTCATCATGGCACCAACCTGACAATACTGAACATCCAACAGAGGAGTTTATTGTTGGATATGCTGGTGATGAGGAGTTCAAACTCATTCCTGTAGAGCAGAGTGTGGATCCACTCTCCTCCATGATGGAGGAAGATGAGCATATGGAAGATGACAAGAGTCAGATTGAGCTCATACATGATGTGAATGTTGATGAGGATGGAGCTCCAATATTGAACCAAGAAGATGAAGAAGCTGAGGTGTGGCAGCCAGAGGTTCAAACTGAAGAAGAATGGCAGCCAAAGATTGAGATTGTACAGAGTGGCAACAGCCAGGTAAATTATTTAGTCAGTTGCCAAAAGTAGTTCTGTTTATTTTTAAATTATTATTCTAATTTGCCTGTTTAACTCGAGGGGATAATTAATCTTATATAGTCTATTACTTTTTATAACTTAAAGTAGATTATTTTCAAAAGCTTATCTTTGAACAGTTTTATATTGAATGTAACTTAATGATGTTTTCCAGGTTCAGAAACCCCAAATATGTGTTCCAGTTGTGGAATCCGATTTTGGCCATTCTGAAGAGAAAGGCTTAATATCAGAGTCCGGAATATGGCAGTGTCCTCATTGTAAGATTCCATACTTACAGGTAAGCCCCCATGTTTGTCATTAGTATCCACAAATATAAAATATATTAAGTATTAAACTAATGATATGAAGGCACTTGTATAGCAATATTTGGAATGTAAATAAAATGGATATACATAAAAACTTGACATAATGGTAACAGTTTACTGTTTGACGTCCTAAGATACAGCCAATTAATTTCTAACAAATGCTGTTAATCAGTATTGTGATAAGTAAATTAAAACTGTGTTTATGAAATTTTAAGACATATTTAATGTCACATGCATATTTCTTTAATATAATTTGACCCTTCATTTTCCAGGTTGGCACCAACAAACACCAGATCCTTGGCCGTGTTTGCAAGATCCAGATTGCCGTCCGGAACTATCTGAATAGCCAGGATCTGAAGCCGGTCCGGTGTGAACCATGCAAAATGGTGTTCATGCTGGAGCTGGATATGGACTTTCATAACATTATGGTGCATGGATATGAAGGATATAGGTAATATTTTATACAATCTTTTTGCAGTGCAACCTGTAGTAAAATTACTAACTTTGTTGATGAAAAATAAAAAGTGAGCAACATAAAAAATGGCAAAAAGACTTTGTACATAACTAAACATAAACAGATTGCACAAAGTGCTAGTCTAGCTTCAGTCTTGATTAAGTAAGACCACGGATCTGTATTCTTTCTTTTATCTATATAACTGAGTATATAATATACATACCACTGTTTTAGTATACTTTCAAAATTTTATAATTATGTACATATTAATCACCCATAATATTCCTCCATTTCCAGGAAATGTTGGGTTTGCCCCAAGGACATGTTCCACGGCTCCACTCACGTCCGTAACCTCTTCACCCACGTGATCAACATCCACATGGAGTGTGTTGTCGACGATGACGGGGGCCTCATCCCAAAGGCACTCATCCCTAAATACAAGCGGCCACCAAAGAAGAAAGAACCAGTCAAGAAAGAAGTGCCAACAGGTTGTGCCAGATGTGGTATCACATTCCCAAAGTGCAACAAGAACACAGTCATCATGTGTGACCGGTGCGATCACGTGTTTAAAAGCAACCTTCTGAAGCATAACCATATGGAGCATACAAAACCATTCCATTGTAGTAAGTTTGATAGTGCCAATACATTCCTTCAGTTGCATTCAACAACACAGAGCCACTGTCCGGAGATGGGGTGTAAGCAGAAGTTTTACAGTCCGTTGGATTTGCATAAACATGTGAAGGTGAAGCATGGAAAGAAGGGTTTGGAGGAGTTGCAGTGTCCGCTGTGTTCTGTGAATAAGGCTGGGAAGAGCTTGTTGATTAACCATGTTGATGCAAAACATGTTATTGGAGGGACCTATCATAATTAAGAAGGTATTGCAATATGTCTATATCTGAAACACTTTAGGCCCTGAATGCATTTTAAATAAAGAGTATTAATATTTAAATGTGTTGAGAATGATGTACTATTTATTTTACTGTTTGAGTATGAATATCGTATGATAAAAGTAGTCAATGCAGTCAATTATACTTGTCCTTAGACCCCGAGCTTGTTCAACCTTTACCAAAATCAAAAAATAACATAACAAAAGTCTTAGCGTGGGCATGGCGTGATCTGAATCTGGTTTATTTTCTTAAATGGTTCAATTTATGCTAACTGGCCTGAGTCTCAGTCTTAGTAGAAATGTATAAAGTGCTATTTTATATGTATATTGGTTCATAAAACAGCATCTTATAGAAAATTAATGGTGTGACACACAGTAATGTACAATTTTCATGTCAGAGTGACAGAGTCGACAATCATCATATGCTTTCGATTTCAGATAATCATCTAATAAAACTTTAAAATCTGTAGGTCCACATCTGAGCCAAATATAGACTTTGCTTTTTTTCAACCGAAGCTTTAAGCTTCATATAAAGTATGTAATATCTTTTTTAACACTTTCTCACGTTAGATGGCGTTAGGAGTAGAGATAGACTTTGTCCTGACACTGAGTCTACAGCAAAGTTAACCAAGATGTCCTCAGCTCAAAAATGCTCAGCTCAGAGCTGAGAGGAGGGGGACAGAACTATAATACTATACAGAAGAAAAAGTCAACTTATTCCATGTACGCAATGTCGTGTGATCCGCCATCACCGCCATCATTCTAGCCTTTACGCATGTCAAATCACATGAAATGAAGACGACAAGAGTGACGGCGCCGTCAGCTGAAATCACATGATATAAATGACGGTGCAAAATCACACGAAAACAATTGACATTAAAACAGAAGGGTACACTTCAATGACGACGACAAAAGCGACGCTGCGCCCCGCGGGCCGGCAGGACGAGGAGGTCCTGACGCTATCTCCTGACTCCCCCTCAGCTGAGTTTGTTCAGCACGCTCAGCATATGACAAAAAGGAGTGAAAGTAGAAAGAGAACTTTCACAGTGGAATGAAAATGGACAAAAATTCATTTTTTTCACATATCACTGTGAAGAACTGATCAATGCTAAAAAATATAAAGTTTAAATGTGGTGTTATTGTTGGTAATTATGAATCTACTGTGCTTCCCCTTTGTTTAACTGGTCGGCCCCCAATAAAAAAGAGAATGGTTGAGCACGCAGTTGGCAATTCATTGATGTATATAACTGCTTTGAGTTCGATGGATTTAGTTCTTCAAAGCATCCATAGATGGCGCTGATGGCGGATCACAGGACATTGCGTACATGGAATAAGTTTACTTTTTTTCTGTATAGTATTATAGTTCTGTCGGAGGGGATTCTCAGTTTCAGGACTAGCTGTACCCCTAGAGACATCTAAAAATTAAGACAACCGAAACAAAGATATAATTGCATACTTTATTACCATGGAAGGCTCGAATAATAATGTTTTCCCCGTGTTCCATGATATTAAAATCAGTATGACCGTTCACCTTTGTTCTAAGCCCTAGATACATATTTGTTTTCCTCGCTAGGCCCACTTTTAGACACCCTTGTTTTAACCTCAGCATGCACTTGCTTTATAAATGTCAATCCACTTGCAGTAGAGTAGACTCGTATTCAAGCATTGGGAAGAATTACATTTGAAAAGTAATTCTTGCAACTTTCATGGAAAATGTAATTCTAGAGGTGATTTAGGTGTGATTCTATGTTAGTGTACTTCCTAGAATTACATAATTCTTGACTTTTCCAAATTAATGTAATTGTAATTCTTGCAAAGTAAATGTAATTTCCCCATGCTTGCTCTTATTATAACATTATCCTGATATTTTGCGGTATTTGCGGTGCAAACGTCAAGATATGGAATGCTGCAAATGATTAATTATTGTGTCGTAATCACTACAAAATTTTAATATCTTGTGGTTCATGATGGAATTGCGGAAGGATTTTTATATGTTGGGCAAATGCAACATCAGCATTTATTAAAAATATAAATGCCATTATGTGATTTAAGAAATCAATTATTGTAAGACTTAGTACAATATTCACTATTTTACAGGGATTACCTAATATTATAGGACCTCGTATTTAGTTACAGGACTCAGAATACTGCATTCGTAACTGCAGCATAAAATCGGTCTGTTTTGAAATTTCAACCAACTTGAATGTAAGTGGAGTGCAGACTTGCACCTCATTTAATTTATGCGTTTTTATGCTTATCATTTGCCCTGTTGAAATACAATATCTAAATCCGTGCTTCTTCCATCAACGTATGAAAGGTCAAGAACGCACTTTTATATTCCATATTTATTCTCAGACAGACACGATCGATAAAGATTCAAATTCGTGCATTGAAGAAAATCATGGAAGAGGAACTTCCTGAATGACGATTTAAAGTGTTGCAAATGTATATTTTAAGCTGTTATTAAGGTCATATAAGCAAAATAGTTTTTCCTAGTGATCCTTTATTGTATATTTTGGGGTACTACCTTTCAGTTCATTCACTAGAACGCCGTAATCGCAATATTTCATCATCATGTCACTGGGGGGATTCAATCCTGCAACCTTCAGGGCCACAGGATCCGAGCGACTTGCGACTACGGCTACCACGTCCCCCCTCAAATAAGCATATTTTATAGATCTTAAATCTTCACTGAACAGTTTTTATAGATATATATAATATGCAAAATGTTAAAAGTGTGCATCTTTCACGACTAACGTTTTTTATTTGTAACATTTTTAGTTATTAAGGACATTTACACCTTAAATTAATTCATATTTTTACAACTGCATTAGTAGAGCGGTAAAAAACTTTGCTTGAATATTTGAAGATACAGTATCTTCAGTATTGCTTGTAGTCTAAGTGCCTTCAGTATGTTAAGCTGTTTATGACATTTAAAATCTACATAACTGCGGCCTTAAGCCATATTCAAACCTGATTAATGCACGTGCATATTGACCATCTTAAGTGTGTGCATGAAATGTCATCTAGGCCAGAACATAAGCTAAACACGCGCTTAAATAAGCACATTTGCCTGGGTGTGTACTTGCCAGCATTATTGGTTGACGGTTTACCATAATAAATTACTTACTAATGGGGACTTGATAGCCGTGGTCGCAAGTCCCTCGTCCCTGCGGCCCAAAAGGTTGCAGGACGTTGCAGGTTCGATTCCCCCCAGGGGCATGATGATGAAAAATGGCGATTTCGGCATGGCTTGCTATTGCAATGAACCTGAAAAGGTAGTGCCCCTAAAAATATATAAAGAGGGATTATACAAACCTAATATTAAAAATACTTACTAGCTTAATTATTTTAATGTTACTAAGTGAACTCCTTAAGTGAACACTAATCCATAATCCCCAAATATATGTTCTAAATACACATTGAACACGTTGATAATATAATGAAACACTTCAAGTCTTGTACTCCACAAACAGTCTCTCAATTTTCTCAGGCAATATAACAACAGTTTTTTCTCTCCCATCCCTCTAGGGTCCAATACCATAAACCATACAAATAAAAAAGAATCCCTTTAATTCCATTTCTGTGACGAATTCTTGTGGGTTCTTTCTTTGTCTCTTGTGATTTTAATTCCCAGTAGCATCTTCAAATTAAGAAAGATAATGAGAACAAACTCGGTGTTTTTTGTAATTGTGGTGTAACTCAACACAGTACAACATCAAAACACATTCCAAGAATTTAACACTGAGCATAAAATGCTATAACTCTGCATTAAAAATGTAGTTAGACACTTTTACGTGATTATTGTATGGTAAATTAGCTGATAAATCAATTAATACTTGTATTTTTACTGTTAATTAGTAATAATCATGCTAAATACTCGTTTAAAGATGTCTTGCAAAATCCTGTGCTGTATTTTGACATTGTACTGTAGATTACTCCATATTTATTAACGCTGCTTGGGTGTGTGGGGAGCAAAATATTTGTGTCTTTCAAGAAAACATGATTATATTAGCGGTAAACTTGTCAATGAATAGTGTTACAAAGAAATGTACGCCTTTTGTAGTCTTGAGAAAATGTATAATAATATTAATATGTACAGCCATATCTGCTGCCCCAATGATAAGAAGCAAAAGGTCCCAAATCTGTTTGTCCTAAATCTATAAAGAGGTTGAAATAATCAATCAAAAGAGTCCTTAACCTCTTATGTATATAAATAGTATCAGTACAGAGCATTTAACACATGTTAAACGTCTTTTTTGGCTCTTTTGAAGAGTTGCCAGACAGAGAGAGGGACTTATCATTTGGACAGGCGATATTGTCTGCATTTCAAACAGCCTCAATTATGTTTCTTTTGAATTAAACAATATATATTTTAATATTTCAGGCATATTTACTTACAACAAATATTCCAATAATTTCGTCTTTGATATTTGATCTTTTATTTTCATACTTTTTATGTAATCTCGGCATTTTGAAATCTCAGACGACAAAATATCAACCATTTATGTCCCAGACAAAGGGTGTGAAAATTAAGTCATCATAAAATGTCGGACGATTTTATGCTCAATCATTATTCAAACCCCCGTACACAAAAATGGTAACCTGTAATATAAATATATTGTTAATAATTTAATGTGACTAAAAACTAAATAATCATGTATGCGTCGCGTTGTGTCATAGTGTTCAATATGGCTTATTTGACAACTTATTGAATACTATTAATACTTTAAATTACAATACACTTGTTCTACTACCTTTTACTGTCTTTAAAAGGGCTATTATTTATGCCAATTGTTTTATTTGGCCGGCAATTATATCAGTGCAGAATTTTGATTTGTCATTTGATTCTCTTTAAGATTTTTTTTTCCACAAAAGATTGCATGCCGATGATGTAACAGAAGCAAAATCTCAATTGTTTTCTTGTCTTTTTCTTGATCAAAGAATCCACTTTCTTGACATTTGAAAATGCGCGGGAAAATGTCATCATCCGGTTTATTGGAGTAAAGTTTTCAGAATGACGGACAAATTTTATAAGCCCGGCCGAACGTACTCGTATATCCAATATGTGCATTACTGCATTACTCATTATATAATTTTTTTTCCGTGGTATTAACTAAAGTGCTGGGGACTTTAGTATTAACCGTACTTTAAAAAAAATATTTGCTATGCATCCCCTTTTTATTTATTTTTGGGAACTACCTTTTCAGGTTCATTGCAATTATAGCCCGCCGCACATGGGCAATTTGTGTGGCAGCTTTTTGCCGCATTTGAAAAAAACCAAGTGCCGGGGCCGGGATTCGAACCCCAGCCCCCTTGCATGGGAGTCTCGCACGCTAACCATTCCGCCACGGACTTTCGCCCATTAACCGTCTTATATTACACCAGTTAACTCATGTTATTTCATTTTGGCCATATTGTCTATTTACAGTAGTGTTCTGTGTACATTTTGAACTATGAAAGCAAACTAAAATAAAGCGAATATAACTATCCTGACACGAGGTTAAACATAATTTGTAATATTTAACATTCTTATTAGTTGTTTACCACATGCAGAATTTGCTATTGTTTGGGTATAAATGTGACTGCACATTGCTTGAGGCAAATGTTTCGGAAAACCATTCAGACAAAAGATTACAAATATATTTAATATTTGCAAGGAAATTAGCTGCATCCGTTTTAAATGGCAAATATTTAGAAGAAATCGTAAAAAAATGTATTTGTTAATTGCATGTAAGTAAATACAAGTACATTTAGATATCACTTAAATGTTAATAAATATTTATAAAATATAAAGCTACGAGTATAATTAAAGAATTAGCTACAATTATTTATGCACCATGTAAGTTTGAAGTTTTTATAATTGTTTTAAAATGTACCAGTCGAGTCCTATTAACCAAATAATTGAATACAAAAGCTGCATAATTGGGTTCCATTTTGCATTATACTCAAGTAAGTCAAGTTACAGTTTTCCATGTAATCCTGAATGAAGGAACCTGCGTGTGGGTGTGTTCATTTAACCATGCAAGAGATTAATTGCAACAACTTTATAAGGCAAGAATATCAGCAGCAGCTCCTTTCAGACCGGATTAGTCATTATACCAAAAGCCGAAAATGTCAAATGGCAACACTGGCAAGGGTGGGAACTATGCTTAAGATTATAATTAAGAGAATACTCAGAAGTAAGGAGTCATAGTGCGCGATACATATTACAAGTTTCTGCTAAACAATCTTTCATATACTGTAATACTAATAGCGTTATAATACATGTAACTATATACTTATTATATAATGAGATTTAAGCAATAATTGTTATACAAAATTTTTACATGTGCATGTCCTGTTATAATTGTATTTGTAACAAGTACTTCCCCAGGCAAATACTTTTCTCTGTAGATTTATCACGAAGGGAAATGTACAACAATCGGTGCCATTTGCATGTAACGCATGTAACGCACGTAACACATGTAACGCATGTAACCCACCCTTCATTTCCGATGAACAAAGTCATTAAGCAAAAACGATACCAATTAATGATTTAATATTAATAACATTAATTAAAGCCTAAAGAGTAAGCCACTGCACTAGTTTAAGTAAATGAAACATAAAAGTAAAAAAAAATAAAAGGTCAGAGCTGGGTGGGCTTGAACCTGCAACAGTGACACCCACTTCCTGATACTATAGCCACTGAGCTACCGGGCTATTGCTGGAGAAAAGCTGTTTGAAAGTCCTATTTAAAGGCTGGAAAGCAGCCCCCCTGTGCCCCTCGCGCGCCGCCGGCGCGCTTGGGGCACAGGGGGGCTGTGGCCACCATCTCGAGTATGAGTATGCAAGGCTATCAAAGCTACGGGAACATATAAAAGTTATGCGTTACATGCGTCACATGCGTTACATGCGTTACATGACCGCGTCACATGCCAACGGCACCGATTGTTGTACATTTGTCCTACATAGTAGATTTATGGCCATACAAGATACATAACTTTATTTCACCAACACCATGAGTAGGCAGAATTTTGCCTATACTTTACGGGCTTGTTGTAGCGCAAAGGAATCTACTGTACAAAATGTAACCAAATTTGCCCAGTTTAAATATTAGTTTAGTTTAAATAGTTTAAATATTTGGTACTAAAATGAAATAATGTGTGAGCGTAATTTCTTTCCATGCAATTTCTTTCCATGCCTTATTTGATGTTACCCTACATTTTTATGACACAGGACATTTTCACCCAAGTTAATAGAATCATAAATGCATTGCATCTTGTAAGGTACGGCCCGCCGAGATTTGTTGCAGCTAATGTCGCACTGCGACAATAATGCGACAATCGCACTTTTGTCGCAAATGCGACATTAAGGGCGAAATTGCGACAATAGCAATTTTATGTTAGAGGTAGGTTGAGCCAAGTCGAGTTGATCATGAACATATGACCGACTCGACCCGGATTCTGAATCCAACATATCTCCAACTACACAATCATGCAAATCTCCTAATACACAATGACAAGCAAGCCTCCTACTACACATCCACATCGTTATTGTTGCACCCTCCTTACCTTAAAGTCGCACTATTGTCCGCATTACAACAGTTACACTATTGTCGCAATGCCGACAATTATAGTGCAATTGTCGCAACTTTTTGCATACAATCTCGGCGGGGGGCAATAGTTTTGTACACATTTCAATGGCTCAAGATCACTATCGCGTTTTACTACTTGCGTAAATTAACTTGATGATTAGTGTCAATCACCAAACATGTAAAGGACCTGAGTATACAGAAACAATATTTAATTAACTACAGTTTGACATTTGCATCGTTCGCTTACATAATACGTCAGCACATGTAACATTTTTGTGAAGTTTTAAATAATTTTAGACAATTGGTATCATAACATAATTCTACTTTTATTAATAACATTAATTATTAAACTTGAAGGCATTGCTAGAAATTACACCTGAAAAGTTATTAATATATTTTCTTCCCCAAAGTAATATTTTAGTCAAATTGAACAGTAATTTTAATTTGGTTTTTGTTAAGTAAAAACAGCAGTAATTTCTAATCGAATCCGTTACATTTTTTTGAGAAAAGTTATTTGTAATTTGGTCATGCCAAAAGTAATTTAGTATGGCGGCTGTCCAAATGATAAGAGCGCTCTAGCCAAAAGTAAAGGTCCTCAGTAGAGCAAACTCTGTATTGCTTCTATAATAGTCTGTAAGAGGTAAACTACTCTTTTGAATGCTTACTTCAAGCTCTTTGTAGAATTAGAACAATCTGATTTGGCACTCTTTGATTCTAATCATTTGGACAGCCGATGGCCTCAATTCAGTTATAATAATATCACGGTTGTAATCAAATCCGTCAGTTTAACCCTTCAATTATCTTCTCTCATCAATTTCATCATGAACAAAGATATTCGATTTGAATCTCATTCTTTGTTGCAATAATTTCACGCTTTGGACTCTTTTTTTGCAATATTAAATATATTTCATGGTATTATTAGAATACTTGGACGGCCTAAAATTGTATTAATGCATCATTATTAAATAAAATTAGGTTAAAATAGTGTATAAAGGTTCTTTATTTAACATTGATAAATTACATTAAACAGTCTCAACTCATAATTTTAATGGTTTTACCTAAAGAGCTACAGTACCCAAAGAGAAGCCAGCATCCCTGAAAATGGAACTTTTTGCTTCGATTGTATCATTTTCCTCCCTGTATACTCAATAAAAATTGAACTGAGCCCTGAGTCCTGAGTCTTCTTTATATATTCTGTACTGAGCGAAATCTTGTTTGGAACTTTTCTCAGCAGCTGCACAGGCTGGCTAGGCTGGAACTTTTGGCCCCTGCCGTCGTCTCAAGCCATCTGCCTATGGCGTCTCTTTGGGTACTGTAGATATTTAGTTTAAAGTATGTTTTATTGTCTGTACTGAAATTATACATGGTTCGTAATTGGTTAAAAATTATTATATCAATTTCTTTATAGAATTAGAACACACTAATGTGGCACATTTTGTTTCTTATCATTAGGACAGCCGAGCTGCAGTACCTCTGACGTCCAAAAACGAACAGACAAAATTAATTTGGGGGACATAAATGCTTCCCAGTGACAAATTTTTGAAGATATGACAAAAATTATGCTTAGGAATACTACTATTAAGAGCACTGGATGCATTGAAACACTAGTTTTGATCAAAATCCCTCACTTTGGGTCAAAAAGAGCAGATTTGAATTAGTTTTGCTTGTTCAAAAAATTGCAGTCATGGTAGGTAATCAGGTTAAACTTTCTTGAACAAGCAAAAGTGAAATGCCTCCAATATGTGTTGGTTAAAAGAAAAAAAGTACTAAAATAACTTTGTAGAGTGTTCAAATTAGCATTTGAAAAGTTAATTACTATAGTAAAATTATTAACTTATTATTAATTATTAATGAATTAACTAATTTGTTAATAATTATATTATTTTTTAATACCTTACTTATATTATAGCTTTACTCATTGTTAAATTTTGTGCTATGTCTTTCTTATTTTATGCAAAAAGTGTATATCATGCTTCATAAGGGAGTAATTTAGAACTTGCTTGTTCAAAAAAGTTTATCCCAAGGAAATCTTCATCTGGTACTTGAAAGCTCATTTTTGCGTTTTCGATTTCTGACGTCAGACCTACCTACAACATTTGTATAAATTCTCATCCTCCAACCGGGGTAAAAAAGCTCAATCTTGTTTGCCAGGTAGTCTCTCATGCCCAAATATGTGTCAATGGCACCATTTCGATCAACTTTCTTTGAAGATACTCCATCTAAATCATATTATGATCAATCCACTAAAGGGTATTCCGCCTTAACTTTGATTTTGGCCTTAACCCTCTCAGAACAGGGTTATTCTCAGAACATTTCTCAGAACACTTTTCACTACGTCAGCTATTCTTTTCATTCGTTCTGTCTGTTGTCCAGTAGCTCTGTTGGTATAGTGCTTGTCTTGTTATCTCTTGATTGTCAGTTCAATCCTCTCTCTTGGTGTCTTCTTGATTTGATTTGTTCCTAATTTTTTACTGTGATGTGCATCCTCAACAAGCTTATGTTAACCCATTTTGATTTATATGAATTATTTTTGCATGGAGCTGTGTTCATGTTAAATACTTTAATACATTAATGAAGAGTACATTTTTCATAGCCCCTGAAAGCCCTCGCAAGCGCAGTGAGCGCGGCGCAGGGAGGGCTTTTCCCAAGGAGTTTATATAAGTGTTTTCACCTCATTGCCTCAGTAAGCTCCATAGCACAGTGGAAAAGCAGCTGGACTCTAACGCTAAAGAGCGCAGGTTCAATCCCCACATCTTTCGCCCATTTTCTTTTCTTTTTAATGAATTTAGTCTTTCAGTACGGTCACTTTGAACTTTAGTGTTAGTTACTAAATAGTAAATATGATTAAAGTTTTAAAAGATTATCTTATATATGGACTCTTCTTCAGTTGGAGCAAACTATAATGTAGTACACTAGATGGCGCCATGTTTATCCCTGGCCCTTGTTTGGGTAAATGATAGGGGAAAGTTCGGACACATTAATGTTCTAAGAAATGTTCGGGAAATGTTCTGAGAAATGTTCGGGAAATGTTCTGAGAAATGTTTGGGGCAAAATGTTCGGATAATTGTTCGGGTAAAAATGTTCGGACAATTGTTCGGGGCGCCCCTAAGGTGTTCGATTCCCTCTTTGAGGCCATATTCCAGGGTGGGTTTTGGCCTTGGGGCGGTATATGCAAATGTGCATTTGTGAAAAAGTATTCATCAAAATTATAAGTAGATTGGCTCTCATAATACTTAATGTCCACTAATTAGCTCTTCAATAAGTGCAGAAAAGTACCTTAATGAACACTTATAATTGTGGATTTATAGCATACTTTTCCAGAAGAGGTACATTTATGGAATGTGTTGTTATAATGCACTGACATGCGGCATAAATTGAAATGTCTTTTTCAGTCCTACCCTCAATATAGAAGCAATACGATACCACGCTCTGCCCCATACCAAGTTTTGTTACAGCTTCACTACAAGTAGATTTCACTGAAAGTTCAGATTTGGAACTGTATTTTACTTCATCAGGGCTGCTAATGGGCCCCTTATAAAAGTTTTTCTGTCCAATTTTGAAGCCTGTTCTTCTAGTCTCAATTGGTGTTTCTTTGTGAAATCCCTTAAACCACATATTTGAATGCAACAACATTTGTTGTTCCTGGGGAAATGTTTTTATTGTCAATACTATTACAAAGGCTAGTATTAAAGGAGTAATATATTTAGATGTTGACGCTCTGAACATGCCGTAGCAAATAAACTAACTGCTGTATAATATTATTCTGGTCATTGATCAAAATTATTGTCCGATATTTTTTTATAATAATTGTGGAAAATTATTTTGCTGAGAGCTGTGCGGATCCACAAATTTTCGACGGCATCGGGACCGGTTACGGATCCATAGAGCTCATATACAGTACTACATTTCACAGAGAACATAGAGCTTTCCGATAACAGCTTCAACCATAGTCATAAAACTGCAGTTATTTTTTTACCAATGTGGCATTTTTAGTTTTTTTGCTACAGTAGGATCCGTACCCGGATCCGTACTGATTTAAGAATTTGGCGGATCCGGGTACGGATCCGGGTACCCGCACAGCTCTAATTTTGCTGTAAGGCAGCTGAACGATACAGCTTTATGGAGCAGCAAAAAGAGGGGAATGGAGAGTTTACACGTTTATTTTATGGAGTAATTTGGTTTGCAAAAAGTAACTTTCCTTTAAATAAGACCTGGGGAAGAAGGTCTAGCAACGTCAAAATCAGGAAAACAGCTGTAGTTCTATAACAACTATTTTTAACACAAACGACATAATATTTATAATAATCAAGGGCTTTAAATTTTAAATAGAGTACCAAAACAGTACCGGTTTTCGGTTTTTACCTCATATAGCAACTAGCTAATATGACTTAATTATAATTAAAACTACTAGACTAAGTATACATTTTTGAAGGCAACAGAATTATTAATGTTTCCTATTTTAATGCATGTTGTTTGAAAATGGCAACTAGTATGAGCACTGAAAAAGTAATTAATTGGAATATAAGCTTTAACAAAAAAACTTTATATGAGTACTAGAAAACTAAAAATATAAAAACTCCACATTCTAGAAAACCGACATGTGTCAAGAACCGACTTTTTGCAAACCAAAGTCTGTTTCGGTTTTGGTTTTTAAATTAACCGACTTTTGGTTTTTGGTTTTCGGTTTTTGCACGTCCTTACTGTATGCATAGACCACTGGTACTTCAGTGGTCTATGCTGTATGGTTCCTGATATTTGATTCTCGGGTTTCTTTGCCTTTGGGAACCCC
>LR140843.1:0-14702 GCA_900659605.1 Tisbe holothuriae | reverse complement strand
ACTTTTATCTGTTGCAATTAGGAGAGCACAATATTTTCATCATCACAGGGTTGACAGAAGAGGATTTCGCGGACGAATCTAAACTTTGAAACTGTTTTATAACTATTTATAGTGTTCTATAATTAAAATTAGTTGATGCAATTTGGACTAAAATAATATTTCCTGTTAAATGTAGTAAATTGTCACTTGCATATAAAGCTTTAATATCATTTGACAATTTTTTGGCCTCATTTTAAACAATTTTCTCATCCCCACTGGAGGTTCTGACGATTATTTATTTAGTAGCCAGTCAGTCAGCTAGAGCAGAAATGGAATTCCACTGTTAAAGAGGAACTTTGACACTTGACATTTCCCAAATGTCAGCATCCAACCATTCATTTCAAGCAGTGGTGCCCCTAATCAAGCCCTAACCTCCCCACCATGCCCCAAGAGCCACCCGAGTGACCCCAACAGCTAGCTGTGATATCACCTTTCCCTCCAAACTATTCTAGACTTCTTCTTCCATCGACTGCATCATGTCTTTCAACGAGACTGCTCCAGTGTCCCCAGTGGAGCTGGACAACCTCTACCCGGCCCTGGTCGAGTGCTTCGGAATCATCCTGCTGGGATACGTGGCAGGGCGGTTCGACTTCCTCTCCGACGTCGAGTCCAAGGGCATCAACACTTTCGTCGGCACGTTCGCCCTGCCAGCGCTCATCTTCGGGTCCATCTGCAAGATCACGCTCAGCCAGGTCAACTGGACGTTCCTGCTCGCCATCCTGCTGGCCAAGGGATTGCTCTTCTTCATCGTGCTGCTCGTCAGCCTCGTGGCCATACGACCACTCAGCCCGGGCAAGGCTGGGCTGTACGCCATCTTCACCACGCAGAGCAATGACTTCGCCCTGGGATACCCCATCCTAGTGGCAATCTACGGACAGTCCCACCCCGAGTGCCCTGCCTACCTGTATCTCATTGCGCCCATCTCGCTCTGCATACTCAATCCAATCGGGTTCATCTGCATGGAAGTGGGCAAGAACCAGACGGAGCGCACGAGCACGGCCACCAAGGTGCTGGGCGTCATCAAGAGCATCGCCACAAACCCAATCATCTTCATGACGGTGGCGGGCGTTGTGGGCAATATCGTCTTTAGCGGAAAGCCGCCAGCTTTTCTGGAGCAGTTCCTCGCCACCCTGGGGTCGGCGTTCTCCGCCTCAGCGCTGTTCCTTCTCGGAGTGCGCATGGTCGGCCGAGTCCAGACTATGACCGGTGCCACACTCGTCGTGCCATTCCTACTCATCGCCCTCAAGACCATCGCGCTGCCCCTCATCGCACGGGAGATCGTGAGCCAGCTGGCCGTGGACGACGGCAGCATGTCGAGCAACGACACCGAGCATCTATCCAACTTTGCCTTCCTCTACGGCACGTTCCCCACGGCGCCGTCCGTTTTTGTCTACGCGGCCAAGTACGACCTAGAGCAGGACATGATCGCCAGTGCTATGGTCGCGTGTACGTTCGTGGCGGCGCCCATCATGTTCGTGTCTGCCAAGCTGCTCTCCATCCCGGAGATTAACCCTGCGGACTACATTGACGAGCTGGACAGCTTCCTTCTGGACGTGAGCATTATTGGACTCGTCGGCACCCTCTGGGTCGCCTTCGTCTTCATCGCAACGAGGAAGCATGAGCGGGTGCCCCACTCGCTGACCCTGGCACTGGTTCTATCCCAGGCTGTCGCATGCATCGGGGCTATCCTATGGTCAGAAATAAGCTGCACTCACGGATGGAAGCTCATCCTCCAATTCAGCTTCTTCGCATACGGAGTCTACGCGTCGAGGATCTTCACCGCATTGCTGGCAGTCTCCATGCTCATACTGCACTCCAAGGGCCCACTGGCGTTGCAGCAGTGGCGGAGAAGGTTCCTCTGCGTGGGGTTCGGTGTTCCAGCGGTGCTCGTTCTGTCGATCGTACTCGCCGTGACCCAGGAGACTGCTCCGCATGGCAATAAGACAGATCCGAACTTCCAATACGGCCCCACGCAAGCATACGTCGCTCTGACCGTGCTACTCATCAGCTTCCTCGTCACGGTCGTGGCCATGGTTCTGACTCAGCGGTGTCAGCGGCGTGTTAACGATCATATCGTGACCGTCAACACGAACGGAGCTCGAGCCAGAGGGGATGAGTCCGCGAGAGGGCTGCTCGACTCGGCCACGGACTCCAATACGGAGGAGGAGACGAGCTACCAGCGCAGTAGCAGGTCTCTCTCGGAAGAGGAGTCTTCGCGGGAGAGCCCGGTGGCGATAGAAGACCTCGCGTCCCCATTGGTCAACGGCTGTAACGGGAACTCCGATTATCAGCGATCGTGTGCGGCAAAGCGTGCGCGTGGCGGTCGGTACAGGTGTGACTCCGAGCATCGGCGCTACTGCTCCGGGCTGCTGGACTCGTACGACGTGCCGCCGGCGATCGAGGCTGCTGAGGATGACAGCGTTGGCGGGAGGCGTTGCAAGGATGAGTTCCAGACGTTCAAGCACAGTGTGTTGCTGCTGTTGCTAGCGGCGTCAATGTTCATCGGTAAGGATGCTAACGGCGGTATTATATGTTCTCCGAAAATTCATTAATGTATTTTTTAGGTATCGCTCTCTGCATCTGGACCCTCGTGATGGACAAAATGAGCGGCATCTACCTGGAGCTCGTCTTCCTCGACGGATTCCTCAACTTTGGTCAAGGCCTCTTCGCGCTCGCCCTCTTCGGCTTCGACGCCAACTACCTCACCCTCCCACTCCGCCGTTATACACGCCGACTCATCTACGGAGCGGACTCGCTCAAGCTGCCGCCGTGGGAGGATCTGGAAGCTGAGACCAAGACCCAGTGTAGCCAGTTCATCAAGTACCACCTGGAGCGGTGCATGGCGGATGTGAGCAAGGACATCAGGGTGCGGTTGACCCAGCACAGGGCGGTGTTCAGAGGGGCGGATCTGGTAGACTGGCTGCTGGACATTGGCCTGGCCAGGGACCGGACGGATGCGGTCGTGTATGGCCGGCATCTGCTGATTGGCCGGGTCATCCGGCATGTCGATGACTATCTCGACTTCTATGATGATACGTTTGTGTACACGTTTGTCCCTATGGACAGGCAGGGTCGGCCCGAGGACGTAGTTACGGAGCAGACGCCCTAGATGGAACGGAATGTCGCAAAGTAATATAATGTGCCACGCAAGTTAGTCGGACGATCCGACATATGAAAGAAAGTTAACCAAGGAAGATGGAAAAATGCAAGTGCAAAAGTCAGAAATTGAATTCCACACAAATAAGCTAAGTCAGAAATATGACCAAAACTACTATACTAACATTTGTTATCTCCCGTTGAAGAAGGAAATTTTGTTACAAAATTATTTTAATGCTACACTCGACTCCAGCATTCTTGAAAT
Source organism: Tisbe holothuriae (assembly GCA_900659605.1). NCBI lineage: Eukaryota > Metazoa > Arthropoda > Copepoda > Harpacticoida > Tisbidae > Tisbe > Tisbe holothuriae. The sequence continues at coordinate 11,302 of LR140843.1, read as the reverse complement.
GTAACTATTAAAGAAGAGATAAAAAAATTAAACTTTGGATAAAATGACATTGTGACGGTTACGCTTGAAAATAAAAGAATACTGCAATATATGTCTCAAATGAATGAAATACACTCTATATTATACTGTTAAATCAGCATGTTCTACATTTATTTCGCAAGCGGTATCTTAACCCTCAACATCTGCTTATCAGAATCAAACGCGGCATTGACACCCTCGTCCGGATCCATGCTCACGGGCACAAACACGTCCAACAGCAGGCCCGCCTTCCGCGCCGTCAATACCAGCCTGTCCTCGCCCACGTCAAGCGAGACATCGGTACGGTAGCGCACCCCGGGAAGCATCACCTCGGCGGAGAGGTGCGTCGCGGGCGCGCTCAGGTCATGCCTTGGCTCGCGGAACAGCTTGTACTCGGGCTCGGTCTTGGCCGGCTTCTTAACGGTGTTGACCTCCGATATGAGCGGCTCCTCGTCGCCCACCTCTTTGATCCGATTCCCAGCTGCACGTTGCTGAATGCAGTGGCGCTGCACCTTGCCGTGGTACCGCTTGTTCTTGAGAATGGTCCAGTGCTGGCGATCCAGGTTCAGCCTGTCGCCGTACTTCTCGCACAGACCCTCGAACGCAATGTGCACGGTGAACGTGGTGAAGGTGATGCTGTCCGCGAGTACGTCTTCGTACCACGAGCCGTTCACGGCGACGTCGCAGACGATGCACGCGTTGCCGGACTTGTCCACCTCGTCCCGAGGGGCTCCGAGCGACATGGGAACCCTGAAGTCTGAGGTGTAGTCCTCCTCCGCGATCACGCGCTGCAACTGCTCCTCCGAGATGGGCATGGCGGGTGGGATCTCGGAGATCTTGCAGATGTTGACGAAGACCTTGGTGCCGACGAGGTTCTTGGTCTTGACGCACATGCCGGGGTCGGGGGCGACCTCAATGACAGGGCAGTCGGGACCGGACACGCCCAGGATCTGCGTCGGAGCGCGGAAGCCGCTCGGAGGAGGTGCCTTTGGCTTCGTCCCGCCTCCGAAGAGCCGGCTCATCTCCTCCGACTGGGGGTCATCATCGCCCAGGAACCTCAAATTCTTCCCCAGGATCCCTTCATCCACGTCCAGCGACTGAGGCTGGAAGCTACCGTTTCCACGCAACATATTGTCTTTTAGTTTTTAAATCTCGTTACAGTCTGTTTAGTCTCACTACACTTTTAGTTTGTTCTGATGGTTACTCCCAAGATTCCTTTCCCTTGAGGCTCTGGTAGTGTTCACTGAGTGGCACCGGCTGCATCACGGTGTTCTCGATCACGTTCTTCCTCATCTGGTACCACATCCGGTCGGGGCGATCAGGGGATAGCTTGTCTTGGATGGATGCCTCTTGTTCCTGGAATGACAACTCTGTTAGTCAGTAATCAGTATACTACTACTGCTATCGATGGCTCTATGCCATCAATATTCTATCTAGAACTGGTTCTGTTTAGATGGCATATTTGCTTGTACGCGAGGTATTGATTAGACAATATTGAACGCTTTTTCTTTTCAACCGTCAGCTCTCTTTTCCTGCATCTTACTCTTACCTTTGATAGGAATGGCTTGACGAGGTAGAAGCTGTTTTTCTTCTCCCGTTCCACGTCCTTGAGCATCCGCTGCGTGAGGCCGTCGTGAATCTTGGGGGTCATGCGGTACTTGCTGGAAGAATTCGAGAGGATAAAATGAACTCACACAGCTCACACAATGTCTCCGTAAACTACTCTATTTTCCTTGACCTGTTCTTTCTTCTTTCGCTTTCTTACCCAATCCAGATGCTTCCATTGGGCCTGTTCTTGGGCCACTTGAGCAGGGCCAGTGTGAGGCGCATTCTGGACCAATGCTAGGGAGAGCAACACACTGCTGTCGAACGAAGGAAGGATGGAAGCTAGGCCAGGAGGACAGGCGACCACGGCTACAGCACGGTGGAGTCCGCAGCAAGGCCCTTGTACAGGATCACCGCCGAGGGCACGTTCGTTTACTGTGCTCAGCTCCCGTTTCAAAAAGTAAACAACAAAGGGAGAGGTTGCGTGATTGTGCAGAGGAACGTTCCGCGGCTTTCACCTTTTTCCTCGTTCTCCTTGAAGATTACTAAAAAGTAAAAATGATGGATGACTAAAGGGAAACATTCCCACGTAATGACAGCCACTTCTTGCTAAATGGTCTTTTCTTATCCTTCTTAGAATCAGAGCCGGTTGTTTTTGGGCGAGTCAGACTTGAATTCCATGAAAACGGCCATAAGAAGTTGAGAAAACAAACCAACAAACGCTGCCCTCCGAGCTGGCTTATTTTCATCTTAAGCCCTAACAACCCCCGACTTTTGCCCATCTCCTCTTTCCCCTTGTTTCCTTTGCCGTTATTCCCTTGGGAGTGGCTTTCTTCTTCTTCTTCTCTCTCCTCCGAGTGAGTCCCATTCTCAGGTGCCATCAAGCTCTTTACTCTTCTTCTTCTTCTTCCGAGGCGCATGCACGGAAGACTTGGCTAACTCCGCGGAAGAAGAAGAAGCGGTAATATTACCTTGCATCAAATGTAAGGTCGTGGGTTCTGTGGTACGTGTCACGTCGTTGCGACACATAGTACTGATATAATGAATACACTTCGGGTTTTGCACTGTGGAAGTATGAAAAGGGAGAAGGAGGAGTAAATTTTGATTCTTCGCACGAAACTTTGGGGTCGGGTTGCATCCTAAAAGCTTCTTCTTTCTGGAGGGAAAAACTTTTTCATTCCCTTCAGCCAGGACCGACGACGACGACGACGACGACAAAAAAGGTGAAATGATGCTGCTCTACTTGCTATGGCTGCTGCCCTTTACGCCTTATTTTCCAAACTAGAGCCTTCTTCTTGAAGCAAAAAACTAAAAGTTTTCCCTACTCCCTTTTTGGCAAGCTAAAGCTCGTCGTCGTCAGCCCTAGACTTGTTCTTCCCTCGCATCCAAAACTCGAGGCGAGATTGAGCCTGAAAACGTAACATGCAGAGCGAAGGGGGGAAACAACTTTGAGACTTGTGTATGCTGTGTGTTTCGAACGGCGGTGGTGGTAATATAATAGAGGGGAATAGACTGTGTCAATACGTAAATACAGGGCTGCAGCTGAACCACCATCTTGGAGTGTGGCTTTTGTACGTGCCTCTCAGATCGAGGAGCTGAAGAGGAAGAAGAAGAAGAAGGAATTCCTGAGCTATGCGAGGCAGAAAAATAGACGACCGACAGTCTTCTTCTTCCAGGCTACCAGCAAGCCAAAGTTTACCAACACCACACTTCTTCTTCTTCTTTTAGTCCTAACCCGGGCGGAAGCTGTTATTTATTGTTCTATTTACTAGATTCTTCTGCTGCCTTGGAGTCCATTGAGCCAGTCCAACACCACAACCCATTTCTAACTCCTCTCGCTCATTTTCTCCGTTTCTCCTCCATTTTTTCCATAATGACCTGAAACGAGTGGGGGGAGCACGGCCTCCCGTCTTGAATGGGACGCCGCACAGTGGTTTGCTCCACATTGTTTCAATTGAATGTGGATCACTGTGGAGCTCATTCTCCCCTCCTGGAAACGGGAATGTGGAAATCTCTTCCAACGGTGGTAAAGGGAATCAGTTAACCATGAAATCGGCATTTTCTGGCCTTCTTCTTCTTTCTCCTCTCGAGCTGCTTTCCCATACTTTGGTTGACTTTGTTTGTGTGTTTGGATGACGGAATGGAGAATGAGCGACGAATTCTTGCAGAAGAAGAAGACTCACTTTGGCTGCTCAATTGTGTGAAAAGGCGATATATGTGTCGTCCTACTCCAAATCCCTCCCAACTTTAAACGGAGAATACATCGTCGTATATAAGGAAAGTCCTTTGTTCATATGATGGGAGAATGGGGGAAGGAAGGAAGAGAAGAATTTGTTATTTAGATACAAGAGCATTTACATTTTCTACTTGCAAATATACAGCTCCCTACTGTAAGAAGAGGAAAATATTTAGGGGGATAAAGAATGAGCTCAGCCCAAGATTTACTATCTACTATAGGACATGTATGTTCGGGTACTAAAAGTATTTTAATTTTGCGAGACTCTGTACTCTTAAAATGGCTTCTTCTTCAAGGCTGGAAGGAGTCCGCAATGCATGTAACGGACACGAGAAAAGATAGCTGTGCGCATATAATAATAACACGAGAAGAGAATTGCAGTAGTATAAGAAATGCTCGACCGCTCGTGCATGAAGCAGTAGACGATTTACGCCCATGAAGGGAACAACCGAGTTCAGACCATGTACGTAGCACATATGCATAACATGTTATAAGATACATTACATTTCACCATGATAGGGTTGAATTTTTGAATAAATTGTAGAAATGTCTGAAATAATGCCTTGGATAGATCTATAGAGTATTGCGTACATTTATGATACACTCCAGTAACCTACAATACCCCAATAAACACTGTAAGATCGCAGAGCAGCAGTGAAAACTACACCATCCTTAGCTGTAAATCTCCACTATACTCCCGATCTTCTATCTATCTATCTCTCCAGCATCAGCCAAAACACACGTTCACTGCAGTGGAAGCAGAAACATCGATGATGTTACTTTTCGATCTCAATTTTATGGCCGTTGGTAGTTGTAGACGACGACGACGACGCCTTCTCAAGAAGATAAAAAAGCAGTCGGTAGTTGTCATCACTCTTTTCGGGGGGACCATCGTTGCCAAACACGGCCGCAGACACAGTGGAAATGACTGTATATCCTATTGGGTCTTAGCAGAATCCACTGTGACCTCTTCATCATCTTTTCCCGCCACGCCTTTTCTTCTTTCCCCAGAGAGATCGACGATTGACTTAAAAAGGGCTGCCAGACAATGAGGATAACGTTTCAATTACACCAAAGCATCCCTTGAGTTAAAGCACAATGTCCCCAATTTCAAGCATGCTAACTGCAGCAAAACCCTTTTTCTTATGGCATAGTTGAGAATAGAGCAGAACAATATCAGTGTCGCTTTCTTTCTCTCAAGTAAATGGTGCAAAAATGAGGGGGGAAAGTTGGCTGGCAATGTATGGACTTGGACAATTCCTTCACTTGCGCTTGTAATTGCTGTCGTTACAACTTTTGATGGAATGAACAAGAAGATTTTGACATAGTGGGACATTCAGCTTGTTGGCCACCCCGTGTTAAACATACAAAAAACGCCCAGTTTTAAGTTTTAGGCTCGGAGAAAACTTTTTGACTTTTGAGTGTGGACGTACTTTTACTTTCAAAATGTATAAACGATTTTGAAGCTACAATATGAGTGTCTCCTACTTTTTAACTGCATTGCCCTGGGGTTTCTCCTCCGCAGCAGATATCAAAGTCTAATCTCTCGTGGGTGGGTGTATATGGCACTGTCACACAAAACGTTTAAAAATATAGAAGGCCAGACAAGCACAAAATTTGTGCGCGCAGAGCTCTCGGGTTTGCGCAAGACCGTTTTCGCAGCAGCAGCAGAATGTGTTTCATGCTTCGAATGGGCTTCAAGGCCACTCAGCACTCTGTGTGTGTGCGTGAAGGGAGAGAGAGAGAGAAAGGCTGGTGGTTCTCCTTCTATATCCAGAGCGCCCGCTTTGCCCTCGTCTTCTTCTTCTTCTTCTCCCCTCTTTTTCTTCTACTTTTTACTATACTACAACTTTTCCCCCTCCTTCTTCTCCTCTCTTCTCGCCCAAGTATAGCATGGTGGCTGCTAGTATAGTAGAATGTATAGTAGCGGCCCTTTCTTATATTTTGCCTCTCTTCTACTTTCTCAGTTGAGAACCGCTGTTCCGAGTGAAAAGAAGAGGAAGGAATAATAATAGATTGTTAAACAGAGAGGATTGAGAATATTATAAACAGAGATTGAAGCGTTTATTGGTGTTTAAGTGTTTTATGTTTTAATTGTGCTGAGATCATTATACATACCAACGGAGAAGTATCGTGTGTGCCAGCTTGCGCTTTTCTGGGTAAGTGAGTCAATGTATTTTTCTCGGATTCGTCATCCGAAAACCCCTTTTTCTCCCCACGTGCATTATTGATATCGAGTCATGCAAAAAACCATTTAGTCGTCTTTGGAGAGCTCAAGAAAACAACAACAACACAGAGTGTAAAAAGGGGAAAATACCTACGTACAAAAGCTCGTTTCGGGGGTATAAATATATAAAAGCAATGGGGAAAATACACATTTTTGAGACTGCCGCCGCCTCGTAAAACAGACAAACATAACAATGGATTTGTTACGATAGGGTGTGGGTGACATAGTTGCTCGGTGTTTGAATTTAGTCATTCCTAGTTCGAATCTCGCTACGTAATATTGTCACGCTGTAAAAGAGGTGTTGAAAGGATCCTACAAAGGAATTGATAGTCGTAGCAATTGACGCCTTGAGTGATAAATGGTGCAGCAGCAGCCACCTTTATTCCATTCACAGTTAACACACTATGCACAACGGAAGGAGAGAGATCGTATCAGGGATTAGTTGTAACGTGCGTGGAATTACACACATTCATAGTAAGACTTGGACAGGGTAAATACATAATTACTAATAAATAATTATGATGACATAATATTATTGACCTCTTGCCTTTTTAAAGTCAATGTCACCCTTGAAATACAAATATCCCATGTTTATTTCAGAATGAGGCATAATTACCCCCTCACCCTGTACATAAACAAAAACCACACGACGAGTGAAAAGTGAAAGCTAGTTTCATTAGTCACAAGTCATATTTCCCTTCCTTCAGGGGGAGGAAGGAGGAGAAGGAGGGCCAACTGTAGAAGAAGGGGCTTCCGAGGAGGGTGTTTTTGTGCCAGCCGCGGTCGCCGTTCATAATTCTCGCTTCTTTTGCGCAATATTGGACTTGTTTTCTTCTTCTTCTTCTTTGGGAAACAATATTATCGGCCAGCTAGAGAAGAAGCATTTTCTCTCCTCCCTTGCTCGTCTGAGCAGAAATAAGAGAAGAAAGGCAAATGGATTCCTAAAGAGTGCTTGCTGTTGTTGTTGTTTGTAGCAGTCAGAAATGCACATGATAGAGCTGCTGCTGTGGCCTCTTTTCTGCACAATTGTGACTCGCCATTAACCCGTTGTTCCAATTCCCAGTCAATATACGTACTTAAGCCGCATTCATTTTGGCTTCTTCTTCTTCTTCTGTGTTGGAATTGGTCTTTTCTTCTTTATTCTGGCATGGCCGCCCATTCTCTTTTTTTGCCTATTATTCCCGTTTCCTTCTCAATCCCTATTTCCTATTCCAAAGAGAAAAAACAGCGGAGGGGAGGGAAAAAGTCCCTCTTTTCTCTTCAGTTTTTTCTCGTCACTCGGATTGGCCTTTTGTCGGTCCGCCGCCAACGAGCCTCTCAAGAAGGAAAACTATAGCAGAGAGAAAGTAAAAAAAGAGCTGGAATGGCACTACTGCGAGTATATCCCCGATTTCCCTTGACTGACCTAAATACAAGAAAAAAGGGCCTTCCTCCTCCCTTTACTGCTCCTTTCGCTTTCTTCCATTTTTATCGGCAAGAAGCACATTCGCATTCACACAGGCCGTGGTATAGTAGAGCACAGTAGTATCATGGAAGGAACTACTGTGCTGATGTGTACTACAAGAAAGGTATTAAACGGCAAATGGCATGCAATATGTGTCCAGCCAATAAATATAGTAGCGTAGTAGGGGGTGCGGGTAACAATGCCGACAGCAGCCCTGCATAACAAATGACGCCGCACGCCGCTTTTCAACTCTTTTACAGATCATCAATCACGGCTGGAGGGAAGCTGAAAAATACTCGAAAAAAGGCCTTAAAAGTTTGATCGAAGTTTTGACATCGGCAACAACACATATCGTATCATCACATTGTCATTGTGTGAAACAAGGTAGGCGGGTCTGCTGCTACGACTACGACGACACGTTATGTGAGGAGGAATAATGTATGGTAGCCAAGAAAAGGGTGCATGCAGCATATCATTAGCTATTCAAAGTGTTGGTGGAGGTTGACATGGTGCGTTTTAGAAACGGGGTTGTACTCGATCAAACTCTAGATAGATCAGCAGACGACCGGGAGAGAGAGATAGAGAAACAGAGAGAGAGGCTAAAATGGGTCCATTGGGAATATAAAGACGGAAGCAAACACAACTTCTCCTCCTCCTCTCTATTCTCTTAGCGATCTCTCTCACTACGATGTCAGTTTAGGACCATGTGAGAGTGAATGTAGCATCAATCGAAGAGTTAACCCGTGTATATGCTCAAGAAAGAGAGACTTAAGGCTGCTGCATGGTCAGTGTTTCTCAGAGCGAGAAAAGAAAAGAGCTTAAGGCTAGGAGAAGAATATATCGTCTGCAGTATAGTAGTGTAGCATAGAGAGAGAGAGCTGCTGCTGAGGCTAATTGACCTGTGCAGCAGCAGCTCGCTTTAAGAAGCGTGTTTTGTAAGAAGAGTCTTCTTTTGACGCTTGTAGCAATTACGAGGAGTGAGTGTAGCATATAAGAAGACGGCAGAGAAGGAAGTCCCCGGGGAATTCCATCCAATGAAAAGAGCCTTCAAAGTCCTATTTCCACCTGAAGTTGAAATTACGACCTTCTCCACTTTTTAAGTCTAGTTATCTATGGTGGACCTAATTGCCACGTAGAAGCCCCCACAGCAGCAAGCCGCGGTCACGGTCTAAATCTGCTTCTGCAAAAAGATATGAAAATGGTCGTAGACCAAAATTAAGAACGGAACTCACTCTTTTAATACCGCTGCTGCCTTTACTGCACAGTGCATACACCCTCCAGCAGCAGCAGCTCGAAAGGAGCTTTATTAAGAGTATTAAGAGTGCTGAGGTTTGTCCTTCCTCCTACTTATCCCCTCCTCTCGTTTCTTGAGAGTGTGTCCGCGCGCACTTCAAGAGGAGCTTTGAAAACACACAACTTTGAGTATTTTTCGCGGTTTCGCCTCCCCTTGTAAAGAGCATTAATAACGACGACAAGACTCTTGTTAGCATGGCAGTCATGCATGGGTATGTCTTGTCACGCCTCGTGCATGCCGTGTGTGGATATTATATGACGACAGGCTTTGTCATTGGATAAGAGTCATCATAAGACACAAGAATAAAGCTAGTTGTGCAATGCATGGGCCAAGTAAATTTCACGTACTTACTAAAGAGGATAGAGACACTCAATGGTTGGTTTTCTTCCAACGGTCTTTTCGAGCTGAGTCGTCAATGTCTGTTTGACAAAAAGGAGTTGTTGGGGAGAGTGAAAGGAGACGAGAGAGAGAGAGAGAGAGAGAGTTATTCGCACGGTCGACTGCTCCTGATCAGCACCCCTCTCAAACGACTTTGACATCCAAAAAGGAGGAGATGACCCTAATTTGATGTTCGATGATGACTGAGTCTCCACATTATGACCAAAGAGAGAGCTTCTCGTCAAAGGAGACTGTCATTATACGTCTCATAATACGTAGCAACATTCTCTTGTACAATGCGGACATCATGTCTTCTTTGCAACTGGGAGTGTATCTGGCAGAGCCAGTGAAAGGAAAATAAGGTCGAATGGATCTTACTACCACAGACGGAGGGATATTTTAACAGAAGTATGTATACGCTCTCTATATATAAAAGAACATCTCTTCTTTTGGGCAAAAAGCCTCTTATAGACTCGGATAAAAACCTCCTTTTGCAGCTGACATGTAGGATGAAAGGTATGAATAATTCCTTGGCTTTGCGCCCAATGGAAAAAATGTATTTGTAAGGAGAACGAATTCTTTAAGAAGTATATATAACCCTTTTTTGTTGTAAGCCTCTTCCTCGTATATATTACTGTGAAAAGAGGTGTTTACAGGGATAAATCCGACTTTTTCCCCAGCAAGAATAATACTTTTATAGTCTGTAAAACGAGTTATTTGCTTTGACTCAATTCGTACAATACACTTTTTGCATTTGAATGCTTCTGACCAGAACAAGTAATCTACCAGAATCCGCCCAATCCTGTCTGAACAGAAAAAGGGCCTTTTCATGTGTGTGTATATGCAGATTAAGCTTACCCGATGCCATCTCTGCAGTTTGAAACCCCTTTTGTTACGGGTGCATTCAAGCTCCCTTTCAAGCCCACTTTTTTCATCATGAGTATTGTGTTGAGGGGCCTTCTGCTTTTGTGTGTGGGTATGATCGTTCCTGGGCAGGAGAGAATCAGGGCTTCCAGAATGTGCTAACCGAATATGTAAAAAATTACTTTATATGTATATAATGTTCATTTTACAGTGATAATAATAATTGTAATTATGTAACAATTGTTCAATTCTTGCTAAGCTGACCAAACATGCACAATGAAATACAGCAAATAAAAATAAGGCGACTTATCGTTTACATAAACAATCTGTCATCCCTGTTTACGGAAGGGATTGTCCGTTGGTTGTCCTGGAAATGGTCTTCGCAGCGGCGGCAGCAGCAGCAGCAGTGCATGATGATGAAGGTCGAGTCCATCAGCAGGAATCTGGGAAAACGACGACGACCAGGATGCCGCTCAGGAAGGCTGAGGCTTATTTTCTCTTGTCTTCTCTTTCTGTCCCTTGACATACGATGTGAAAAGGGGGAAAGAAGGGCTGACAGATTGACCACTATTACAGTATTACCCAAAGAACAATGTTTAACTGCACTCATAAGATATAAGAGCTAATATGTAGTAATATAATGTGTTCCTGCCAACTGTCATCCCTGAGTCCATCATGCTGATGATGTTCTTCTTCTTCCTTTTCCACCCATCAACCACCTTTTCCCGTGTATTACTTTTGGGACAGCGAGAAAAGAGAAGGAAAAAAGCATCCTCGTTGTCATGCTGAAGAGAAAGGTTTTTGTCTTCTGACAGACTCCTGTCAGATGGAAGAGAAAAGTTCTTCAAAGGCAAACATGGGATGCTTTTAATTGACCATGGAGTATGCTCCAATATAGCTTCGGTTGTTACAGTACTTCTTACTATTCTTATAGTTTAAAAATTACAGCTTTGTTTCACAATCGTGCCTGGTTGGGCTCCTTTCACAGCCATGTCCCCAATATGTGGAGAACGGCTCCTTCTCCATCTTGCAGTGTACGTTAACAATTTTAAAGAGTGCCACTTTGCCCCAGGTGACGCCATTTTCACTCCATTCTCAGAAAACAACAACCAGGCACAGTTGATTTCAGGCCATATGTTATGGGAGTAAATTGAGCCCACTGTGTCTACTACATCTGGGTGTACACCACACATTGAGAAGAAGAAGAAGAAAAAGTTTTGCTATTTTTGAAACATGATGAGAGGCAGAAAACTTGACAACAAACCTGGGTTTGCAAGCAGTTACCAGCTCTCTCTC
>LR140841.1:0-14705 GCA_900659605.1 Tisbe holothuriae | reverse complement strand
ACTGTGATTGGCTGCCATGTCCCTTATAGAGTGATGACGTCAGAGCAGTTTTTCCGCGGAAATAGAGGTTGATTAGTACTGCGCAACCTTCCATACTTTATACGACTTGGTAGTAGATATATTTGAATGAAAGCGAGCGCGCTGTATTGAGCAAACTTACTCGTATTTCATTTACATTTAAAAACAGTAAAATGGTGAGCAATTACGAAAAATTAGTATTTTGTTTCAAGCGGTATGGGTGGGTGATTTTTTGTGCAAAAAAATATTATAAAGAATATCATTTTATTACAAGGAATTTTACAAGAGCTCGCCAAGTAATGGAGGTTTCGTGACTTCTTCACGCCACTTTCCGGCGACTGATACTGCTTTATTTTTCCTTCTCTCTTTCTTTGTCGTCGTCGTCTTGTTGTCTCTTTCTTCCTTTCTCTGCTCCCGGCGAGGACAACGAACGGCCCTGAGTGAACGGAGTGCACGGGCCGCAGAGTAAAGCAGTGAGTGAGTGCAGACTGCAGCGGCTGCAGGGGGAGCAAAAAACGCGCGCGCGCTTTTGTCGTCCAGCTGGTGCGGCTGGCAAGGGCGCGGCTCGTCTGACGCGCGCGCGGAGAACAACCGCCCGAGTGGGCGGCTGGACTGCAAAGGGCGCGACGGCGAACACGGCCCGGCAAGGGGACCAATAACACAGTAGCAACAGAAGTAAAGTCATGTAAAATTACTCTCGTGAATTTAAACCACTGTGAATGCTGCAAACAGTACAATTAGACACAGTGGTATTTGAGTGACATATTAACTTAGTGGCTGCCTCATGTAGGGATTGCATCCTGCGCCCACTGTGCACCGTGCTGTAGTAAACAAGAGTTGCTTTTGGTTCGTCTCTCTCTTTGGAGTGGAATTGACTGCTGGGTCTGTGGGCGACAACAACACTGCGAACGACGAATCCACCATCCCGAGGAAAAAGGCTTTCTCCGACAAAGGCCGTCCAAGAGTGAGTGCGTGCAAAGGCCAGCCTACCCCGTGCTGAGTGCGCAGCCTTTGCGTGCAAGAGTGCTGCTGATGTCTCTTTGAGCCTTTTTAGTCCTCAACGGAGACCGAAGTGAGGAAGAAGAAGAAGAAGAAAGAGAGGCAAAGAAGAGAAATCCTCCCAGTGAGAGTGAAAGAGAGACCAAAAACAGTCATGTGTAGCAGAAAAAGTATCAAACACGTATAAAGACCGCAGCAGCATCGCCATGGCCAGCGCTGTGGGCGCCGCGCCCGCGCCTCCCGCGGCAGCGACCGCCGCAGGGACAGGGCTGACATCCGCGGCAGGGCTGGGATTCGTCGGAGCCGCCCAACAACAGCAGCAGCATGCCGCACATCATGCGTCGTCGCACGTTGCCGCACATTCGTCGCACGTGCCGCGGCCGGTGCCGATGAAGCTGTTTGCGACGTGGGAAGTGGACAGGACGCCGCCGAATTGCATTCCAAGGTATAGCCAATGAACTATAAGCCCTTAAGACATCTATAGCCAATGCACTATGAAGACTTATGACATATTTCTATGGTGTATTCAGAGGATTTTCCGATGATGATTCATGGGTCTGTTGTGTCCAAATCTGCGTCAACCTGTTTCTGTCGCAAAATTGGTTTCGTGGTCGTTGAAAACTTTAAATGTCTGAGAGCTTTTCTACGGTTGCATACCTTAAAAATTGGTTTATAATGCGGTCTTTATAACTTTTCTCCTGTGCATATGTCATATTTGCACAATCCCTTATTATCTTGTTTATTGTAATATTTTGTTTTTGCAAAATATGTTTGATTTGTTAACGCTACAAATGCACTTTAAAACTTTTCACGATAAAATTGTGAAAATTGTGAAGGTTAGAATGAGTGGTAACATGATACACACTCTTTAAAAGCCTTTTAAAGCTCTACGTAAACCCTTTCTTCACCTTATCGATTCAGTCAAAAACAAAGAACTATCAACAACTAGCACGTTATTAATGGCACAAACATCAATCAAAAGCAGCATATTCCGCTGCATAAATTGTTTATTTCTTTGACAGAAACACGAACGATAAAGGTAATAACGGTGCTTTCATTCATGTAGAAATTGAGGTATCAAGTTTGACCAGACAAAAAATGAAGCACTGTTCGTATCATAGGATATCACATTGCAAAAGCTAGCTGTTCTTTTTTTATCCTCCGAATGTTCATTATTTTGTGAGCCGACAAATGTAAACCGGAATTCTTCCGTCTTAAAAGAGACGATAGACAAGAGCTTATTTAGCCGTATTATCATTACAAAAAGCGTGGCATACAATCAAATAACCCCTTCAAGTTCTTGTCAAACAATATCCCGTTTTGTATTTCTCATCTTTTTGCCATAGGGCATTGACCAGTTATTATTGTAAAAGCCAAACGGGGTATTTAAACACAGAAAACGAGTGATATATTCAGTTCTGCGGTTATCGCTGCAGTTCGTCTTTGTGTTATTGTGTGCGATCAAGCTTGGCAATACTGCTACTGCCGAGAATTGGAGGAATTGCTATTGTTGCTTCTTATGGATCTGCAAACACGCATGACTCCAATGAGAGAATTAGGGTTGCCATTATGAAAAGTATTTATAGCCAAATATGGGAGTAAAATTGATAATTGGTATAGGTATAAGTACTTAAATGCTATTGAACTACACATTTTAAGCTGGTAAATGGTACATATTAGTAGAATCATCTTCTACGTTTCTGGGACCCTTAACAACAAGTTTTTTTTAACATTGTTACACAAATATCTGTTAAACTGGCATCCCTTCCAACCCCTCCCACTTATTTAGTGCTTCGAAGGCAATTTCCGCTCATTGAATCCAAAGTGGAACGACGGCAGAGAAGAAAAATATATTCTCAAAAAAGAAGGCAATGAATAAAATAAGCAAAGAAAAAGTTCAAGTGAATAATTTTGCTCCGGAGACCGTGACACAGAAAATGGAGAGTCACAAAATTGCTCCCATTTTTGAGAATTTTTCCATTGCAGACATTTGAATATCCGACTGATAAAACGATTTGTACTACATGGTTATCTCGGATGTACACAAAAACCTTCCTTTATTGAACTTTTACAATTGGAGTAATAATATTGGGAAAAAGTTTAGAAAACAAATAATATCTCGTGGTACATCATATGTCGTATCTGGTCCATTTAACTGAATCTCCTTTATTTTCTAATTAGTTTTTTCTTCTTCTCGTGGCCTTAATCATATTTTTTAAATTTCCCGCCAAATCTCTTGCACCTGCCGTGTGTCCAGGAGAGATGTAATAACGGCTCCGATAATATTTTAAAGGGAACCTTGACAGCTCGTCATTAAGACATTTTTGCAGGCAAAAAATAGGATCAATTCTTTGCACAAACAACCTTCGGCTTTTAAAGAGAATTTTAGACATGAAACCAAACCACTGTGCTATAATATATATTGTCTTTAAATTATATGATATTAATCACTTATATTTTGAGGATTTTGAGGATTATTCATTGTTATTGATATTAAACCACTGTGCTATAATAACAGGATTATCCATTGTTATTGTTATCATCTAATCCAGTGTTCACGAAATGCAATTTTCTTCTCTTCCAAGTAAGAAATTATTGTATTATGCTCGCAAAATTAGTTTTCCATGCCTCCCATCTGGCGCCACACACACCATTTTGCACAAAACGAACCCTTTTTAAACCTCTTTGGTCACATCTTGCAGACAGGTTGTGTGTTATACAATAACGGTTATGGGGGACGTTTCAATGCCGAAATAATGCTTATAAAATGTGGTAGATGGAGAAATACACTTTCCAGACATATGTTGTGCCTACACAAGAGCCTCCTCTACCCATGTATAAAACAGTCTTATTGCCCTACTATCGAATTCTGATAATCCGGCACAGAGAAGCTTTTCTCAACATGTACTAGACGACTTCCAAGTGTGATACAACGATTGTTTTTCCGGCGCTTGGAGAAAATATTGTTCAACCCGTTATCAGAGCTAAATAAAGACGCAGTCACGACAATAACAGGTTAAGAGATTTTTTCCCCGTTTTCTTCTGAGTGATTAAAAGCCAGTCGATTCAGATCAGTATTTACACAACCATTGTATTGAGTGTTTTTCGTCACAGTGGTCTGATTATGTGGATCATGGGAAGTAATTAAGTACTTATTGTTTATTTCTGATACAGGTCCACTGTCCGTCTATGATGCATTTGCATTGACACGCAAAGAGCTGTTTTCACCTCATTGTTTTTCCTCTCTGCCACATTTTGAACAGTGGCCTTGAATGGGAATAAATGACGATAAAAGACACAATGGTTATAATTGGAAACTTTAAAACAACTGACGAATGCTCAACCCCGACTCTTACATAGTTTAATAATAGCAATATGAATGCTTGTTTATTATTTTGTCGGGCGGTTTCATAAACTAGCTTGATTGTTTTTCCTTCTCTGTCTGTTTCCCTTCACAACTCACAAGAAGAAAAAGATTGTTCAAGACTTCTTTGAGAATAACAAATCCATTAAAATCGGACTCTCTGTCGTTATATACACGATGTGTATAAGCCTCAATATCCTGTCGTTTGCTGCTGAGTATATAATGCGATATACACATTGCATTATGAGCACTAAAAGTTTAGGATATCTTCCGTGATTTTCCCAGAACATATAGGCTTTAAATGTCTTTGTTCAGGCACTCTTTCATCCGTTAAAATTCATTTTACCGTATTTGTTAGCCGTACCTTTTTATAAATTATTAACCCGAAATTAGTTCACATTGCGCCCATTTATTGCTCACAATTTTTCCATGCATACACACCAAACGACCTTGATTTCCGTATCGTTTTTCCAACCTACTCCCAGGTAATGATTATGTGTGTTTATTAACGTGCAAAAACGCATTTTTGTCCTCCGCTCACTCTAACATTTAATATTTACCCTTTTTGAATTCTGCTTCCGTTCAGAATGTCAATCCGACAACAAAGAACACACACGATATTATTTGCAATATATTTTATGGATTATTTTTTTATTTCCGCGTGGAAGAAGTTTGTGTGCATTTCCACGGGGTTATTATTGTTTAAACGAGGTGATGTCTATGGATTTTAACATGAATCATAATGAATGATTTGAATTATAAGGAAATTATAAACGTTAAAGGAATCAAAAGACTTTGAATTATAATGAAGCTATGGCACTATAAATCTAAAAGGTTTAATGTTTCTATAATAAATCACAAGGAATCTTAACATTATATTATGTACAAATATAAAACGTGAAATATGTTGGTTTAACAAGACAGCGGCGATTCACTTGACTTGTCTTTAACTACCTGTTACACAATTTTCATGAAATAATGGTATCAATATTGCTCGGAATTTTCCCGCTTCATTGCGCCTCCATTATTTCTCGTTGGCCTGAATCTGTCAAAAAAGGCAATTTTCTTATTATGTTGCTCTTCCAAACTTCTCAAGTATGAATTATGTGAAAAATAAGCCTTTATAACCCTCTCTCAGTATGACCTTGTTAAAATTTATTAATATTTCACGGCGGGATCATTTTTCCTCGTTGGATTTGATATAGTATTAGCGAGGGCACACAAAAAAGCTCCTTTCGTAAGCCTTACACTTTCACAAGCTGTACTTTAATCTAAATTCACATTGAGTATAAATCCTTTGAAGCCACAGAATCTATTTCTGGAACAGCGTCATAGCCCCAATTTGCACATTGACATAAAATGCCATTAAAACCTCCATTTTGCATGGATTATATGCATTAATTAAAAGGCCACGGGACGCTTCCAATGACATATTATCTCGCATTTAATACGTCAACGATTGCAATAAGAAAGTCTTTGTAAAAGGTCTTGTGTGTGGGATGATATTGGATATTTTAAAATGTCACAGGGAGTTTTTGAACAAAATTCATTGTATTCAATGGGAAAAGAAGTCCCGGAAAAAGCCGAGTGTATTCTTTGTCTTGTATGTTTAAATATTAAATATCAAGTAATTTGTAAAAAAAATGTGGAAATTGTCTATCTTGCATTAACAAAGAATGAAAACAAAGCAACATGTGTCTATAACAAACTGCAAAGTGCGTGTAATACATCTCTTCTCATCAAGTCCCATGCATAATTTAAAAAGGAAGAAGAAGAAGTAGCTCACTTTGTGTCTTGTTACTCCCCCAGTCTCTTTTGGTATTACCCACTTAACTATGCTCTCTCTTCTCTCCCACTTGTTTGTGTGCGTTGTCTTTTATGTACATTATTATGAACTTGAGATAGCTGTAAAAAGTGATCATATTACGGTTCAATTGTACTATGTGTAGATGTCTCAATATATTACTGACATATAAAAGGCATATCAGAACTGCTTGGTATTGCCCACTTAACTATGCTCTCTTCTCTCCCCCTTGTTTACCATCATGTTTGTGTGCTTTGTCTTTTATGTACATTATTATGAACTTGAGATAGCTGTAAAAAAGCAATCATATTAGGGTTCGATTTGTACTATGTGTAAAGGTCTCAATATTACTGACATATAAAAGGTACGCTCTTTTGTTATTACCCTCTTAACTATGCACTCTTGGAGATCTTCTCACCATCTAGTTTACCAACTTGTTTATATGCTTTGTCTTTTATGTACATTATTATGAACTTGAGATAGCTGTAAAAAAGCAATCATATTTCGGTTCGATTTGTACTATGTGAGATGTCTCAATATAACTGACACTTTTTCCATCTGGTTGAGCTTTCAGATAGATTGTTTTTGAGCAATAAAATACACAAGTAGCTCATTATAAAACATAATAATCATAATAATCCCTTTGTATGTCACTCACTCAACGTTGTCTCTTCATATCTTTTTTCCACATTTGAAGTGGAACTGAGCAGTCTACCAGGGATGCCAATTTGCCTCATATTCCCACTTAAACACGTAATATACAGCAGTAGAATTGCATTTAACAATAGTGAGATAGCAACCCTAACCAGAGATAGCTCATGCATAACCACTTCACTTGGAAGGCTTCTGTGCTCTATAGTTGAGCTCTCTCTCTCAAGAGAGATGAATGGAGTAGGTTATATATTAAGCAATATAAAAAGTGGGAAGGAGGGGCATTATAAATATTGGAGCCCAGTGCACTTTTTGGTACAAAACGGTGTCTTATTCTTATACTGCCTCGGGAGAGATGAGCCTTAAATGGACAGAGTCAGAGTGTATAATATAAGCTCCTTTCCTCACTTTGTAATGCCCAAATACTGCTCGTACTTACTTGAGAAAATTGGGCGGAAACTATCTCTTATGTGTCTGCTTTTTCGCCTCTGGGATACATTTAATATTCAGTCAGAGAAAAAGGGCGGTTTTCCTCATCTTGATTTTACCCTCGTCACAGATAGAGATATTATATGGGCAGAAGCTGCACATTGGTTTCAACTGGGAATAAATTATGTTTTAAAAATATTTGCTATGTATCCCTCTTTATTTATTTTAGGGCAATACCTTTTCAGATTCATTGCAATAGCACGCCACAAGGGCAAGTCAATGAGGGACTGTGGCAGCTTTATGAAGCACTTAAAATCCATCCTCCAAGGCCTGGAATTGAACCCCGACCGTCCTGCATAGAAGTTTCACGCGCTAACCATTCCGCCATGATCTTGCATTCTAAATGTATGTTAGATCCACTGTGATATTAATGTAATTGAATGCAAGATTGATTGTATATTTTTACATTAGGAATGAATCATTCTTGAGAGTCTGTAGAATTGATTGTTGTCTGGTCAAACATAATGTTCTTTTCCTTGTTCCAACCTCTCATTCTAATGCAAATATTATTAAAACCTAGCATTTGCATAAGAATGGAATAGTCAAGGCCAAGGTGGAGGAAGAAGATAAGCAACCTCACTGGCGTCTGTTTTTGTCATTCCTTCCAAGGAATATAATGAAAGTAAGGCTGTTATTTTTCAAGAGAGAGAAAAGGAAACATGGTCTCTGTCTCTCTCCTCTAAGCACGGATAAGGGAAAAAGCAACTTCTTGATTAATTATTCTGCTTTTCGTCTCTTTCCCTTATTTTCCTGGCCAAAAATAAGCATGCATTTTACATTATAATTACAATTGTTCACTTAGAAGAACCACTATTCTGTAATAGCATATTTTTGTTACTTAGTAATTAGCATATAATAATGTTTCTTTGGGTCATACCGCTGTAAGAATGCTCCCACTAATGACGATGAGAAAGGCCTCTTTTCACGCAGCTTAGAGACATGCTCTCTAACAAAAATATTAATAAGCATAATGCTTTTTCTTGTGTGTAATTTGTACCATGCGTGTCTAAGCCAGATCTTTGGGTGAAAGAATCCTCTAAAAGTTGTGGTGAAGTACGATTGAGTTCTAATCACTTCCAGGAATCAGGGATTGATTCAGGGATGCTATTTAGTTTGAAAACTGGTGAAATATGGATGTAAATGGCATGATATCTTCCTTATCTTGAGCAGTATGTTAACCCTGATATGAAGCAAGCTTCATGCATTTGACTTCTGAGAAAATCGGAAGTCAATGTTGAATGAGCATCTGAGTATATTTTTACATGTCTGCATTTAGCCATAACATTCTTCACTGTTTAATGTTCTATCCCAATGTTTATATCAATAACTGGGCCAAGGCCTTCTTTCACTCTCTGTACTCCAAATATTATTAAGAAAAAGGGGTCAATGTTATTGCACGAATCACTGTCTTTTTATATTGCATTTTAGTTGTCATGCAATCCTTTTGCGTGCAAGGGAAACTTTAGACGTCACAGAATTAAACTGAGAAAATATCGAGAAAAGGTTTATCCAAAATCGCTCATTCTCCGTCATATACTTTACAATTTGGACAGTAATTGGATTTCGTGGAATAAGCACACGTTATTGCAAAAATTGGCTGTTCTCTCATGCGTTTTGTACTTTTATTCCGGATAAAAAGCTCTTGGAACTCCCTTGAGACGCAGGTTGTTATTCTGTGTGGAAACCAGCTTTAGACGTGGTTTCGTCTATCATCATCATTACTGGCTTTCTAAGCATGTGTTTATCCAACTTAATGAGATAATTGGGGGTAATTACATTCTAAAGACAGCACTGGAACAGTCTTTGCCAAGTGTTAATTATACACAAACGTACAGTTCTTGTTCCCGTCGGAAACAATCTTGTTGTCTGAATAATAGTTGTGTACTCTTGGCGGATGCATGAAAGTGCTGAAGGTCCGGTTCACTTAAACTAAGCTATATGAGCTTTAGAAACCGGTCTCCAACCGTGCTCACCTCAGCCGACCACAGCTGTGAACAGTTTAAACCTATTACATGAGCTCTACCAGCGGTTGTTTTTCCATAGAATAATAATGTTACATGTAGACATTTTGTACTTCCACATTGAAGCGTTTATTATTGATGGATTCAAGTATTAGCAATGTACGGATTCAATTTTTGCAGAACGAATGTTTAGACGTGAACGAATCGAGCCTTATTTATGGCGTATATTGAACACTGTGGTTTTAAGATTTATATCAATAAACAGTGTGTAATATTGCTGTTATAAGCACTTTTTCCATCCTACTGTGCGCTGCTTTCATATCCTGTCAAAACCGTGTAGCGACATGAATCAAACAGCCCTAGTTTTATAACCCGTGTTTATCCACACTCTACTCTCTACTCTTGGATCCAGTTCGATTGCAACTGAGGGTAAACATATCCTGCTAGGTCTGTTTACAAGACGAAAGCAGGAATTGAGCATGTAGCTAGATTGGGAAGCTTCACAGTGGGTTTTACAATGATTTTGTATAATGTCATTCCACTGTGGCATCTTGTATAGAAAGCAATTCATGATGGCCAACCAACTGTGGCATTGGCATTTACTGATTCCCTTCAGCAACTTTTAGGCACACTTTACAACATATATGACGTCTTGGATTCTTCTCCCACTTTATAGAAAGAAAGTCAATTAACTCTTGGTGACGTCTTCGTTGTCATCGTCGTCGTCATTGAGTCTTGCGATCTCTTCTTGGAGAAAAGAAAGGATCTTGGAAGGCCTATAATTTTGAAGGGCCTCTGGATTTTGGGGGTAGATTTGATTTTATATAATGTTGTGTATGTGGCTTAAGCATGGGCCTACTATCGTTCAAGGGTTTAAGACCTTTGGATAAAATATTGTATTTAATACTCTCTAGACATACACTATTTCAAGCTTTAAGCTTTAAGAAAAATGGTATTTTATACTAGTGTAAAAGGCTAAAACAGTTTCTAGATCTACTCCTTGTTCTAGTTCCCTGTAAGACTGCTTCATCGCAAGAGCATCATAATCACTATAATTATTAAGTGGATATTTTATAGACTCCTACGAACGACTTTTCGGGAAGAGAGACATTATAATGACTCTTAGAGACCCTCCTTGCATTTCCGGGAGCTCACTGCATTTACTTGTACTCCATGTAAACTTTTTTTAAATACACAAGGTCTCTGCTGCGTTCCGTGTAAATGGAATTTATACCCATTTTACCCTCAAGATGGAGCAAAAGCTGTATTGTGTACACATGGCCTCCAAAAGCAAACTTTTCCCTTCCAGTTCTCTTGGAAAAAGCTAAACTTTCTTCCTCTTGGAAAGTCCCATAATGCACCCGGCATATGTTGCCACCGAAACAGGCATTACGGAATTACTTTGAAACTTAAAATTACAATATAAAAAATGACAAATTAAACAAAAGATTTACTAAGATTACATTTTTTTGGTGCAAATGTAATGTGAATTGTAATGATTGGCACTAGAATTAGCTTTCATATCCAGCGAAAGACATCTCTCAATAAAACATGCTAACCCAATTTCTTGGAAAGCGGCAATACATTTCCTGGTATGCATCCCTCTCTCCTCTTAATACACCCTGCTGCAGTACCCGATTAATCATAAACTGTTGCAAAAATGATGTCTTCTTCTTCATATAATCATAATTCTTGTGTAATGTTAGACAATGACGGATCGGTGAGGCTCATATTTTTCACACACGCAAAAAGCGTGTCAACGTGAAGAAGAAGAAGAAGAACCTTGCAAAAAGGGCCTTGAATTCGGTGCAGAACAGGATAGTTTAGTGGACAATAACTCATTTATTTGCAATTATTTCATTTCTTGCTAGGAGGAACAAATTTGTAATATCTTCTTTAAAAAAAGGAATTTTTGTCCTTCTTGTGCATCAAATATGATTCCATTCATAGTTGTACGCCATCTCTCTCTCTCTCTCTCTCTCTCTCTCTCTCTCTCCAACACATTAATCATGATCAAGGCAATACACCCGCCACACATAACTCCTTCTCCTATGACGGGGCCTCAGTCGCAAAAATGAATGTGTATTACGATGCATGCTCCAGATATTAATATTATTCCATGATATAATGTATCTAGTGATTGCATGTCAGTTTGCAGTCTTTCATCCTTGCCATGCCAGACCCTATTATTCTCCTCCCTTTTCTTCCATTTTTGGGGTCTTGAGAAAGCCCTTTGAGCCAGGGATGCCAAATAATGTCCTTACAAGCAGAAGCTATTCCAACTGTCGTCCCTGTTACATTTCATTGTTTATGTTCATAAAATAGTTTTCTGACCAGAATGGAAAGAGGAAGAAGAAAAGTTTCGTTTTTTGTTTGCCTTTCTGTCTTCAGAGCCGCTCTCTTGGGCCTTGGCAATACAAAGGAAATAGTATCTATTGGGTATCGACTCAAGGGCATTTTGAATTACATTTTGTATTAATCAATACAGTACAATTATATGTGGCCTACGCAAAAGTAACTCACAACTGGTTCCAAAGAATTACTTTCATCTGTATCTTATCGACCATTCTTGTCGACAAGCGACCATTTGAAACATGTCCAGACGTGTATCGATGGCGACTTCTTTTTGCGGTGATATATCTTCGTTTCCTCAGTCGAACGAAACGAAACCCGGCCAATCTTCCTTTCACAACATCATGTCTGGCTGGGACACTTTGTAAACCACTGTGAATGTCTTTTATAGTGTAACTTTTTAAGAGCATCCCTTTTTCTGTAATGTTTTTGAAAGCCAACTGCGACAGAGAGGATAAGAAACCCTTTATATCCAGTTACTTCTTCCATAGGCCTATAACAACACATAGCTCAATGGCTGGATATAAAACGTACGCCATTTAGAGCTCAACATAAACTTTTAATAGGATTAAAGATATCCTTTTGTCCGTACAAGAAGAATAAGAAAGCATCAAAAGTCAATCTTCTAAAGTTTGGTACAATTCTCACTTGCAGAATATAAAAAGGAGCTAATTTGAAATTCTCTCAGTTTCCCGCGCCGACTAATGGCGATTTAAATTTATTCCTTTCTCTGCCTTTTTAAGCTCCTCTAAAGCCTTTTCTCTCCCCCTCCTACAGACTTCTTTTTCGAAAACTATCAATTTTCTGCTAAAATACGAGATAATAGAATGGAAGAATAGCAATCTGTCTCTCTTAGTACATTTTCCAGAGAGGCCATAAGAATATTAGAATGTATACCAGATCTCTTTTTGTACTGCGATAATGATGCTTAAAGGGTTTCTTTTGCTCCATGGATTAACATTTAATTAAAAGCCGTTTTGCAAAACAATGAATACAACGAATATTCTGTTGCTCTCCTGTCCGTTTCTCCCCTTTACATTTGCAATTCAAAGTGGCTTCCTGTTAAGTGAAAGGATCTTTGTGTAATAGCAGTAGGGATGCTGTTTCATGGATGAAAAACGTGTAAATCGAATTTCATTATTGACTATACTTAACTGGACAAGCACAGATAATTACTAGATACGTTTATAAAGCAACTGATATTATATTTCATATTTTCGTACGGAAAAAGTCTATTAAATTAAGTGGAGAAAGAATGATTAATGGGATCATTATATCAAACTGGCAACCCTGATTCTTCTGTCACATTCAGGCCATGGATGTTAATCAAGCAAGTTTTCGGACGAATGAGAAGTCACGGATTGCATTCATGATCAGACTTGATTAAAAGATTGCTCCGAAGCTCCTTCCGGAGATTAGGAGTCGGATTCTGGAAATGGAATTAAGCCTTTGCACAGTGGATTTATACTCTTGGATCACTATAACCACTGTGGCTATCGGTTAAGCAGACATACAGTCGCTGTCTGAATAAACAGTTAATAAAGCTTTAATTGGTACATCTGAATGGGATAATTGGAATACACTCAAGTAAATCTTGGAAAAGAGCCTTTTGCTGAATTGGATTCCGTCTTTCATAAGTGATTCATGATGTTCAAGCTAGGGGATGGGATCGGAATTCCGTTTTGGAAATTTTCCGGTACCAGTTTTGTGTAGTAAAATAGGTCAAACCTCTGAAAAAGCTAGATATTCCATGTTTAGTACAATGAACATATTTTCTATGCATGCAATAGAGTTAGGGACATAGAGTAAAATTATAATGTCATCTTTTAGTTTTTTTTATGTAAAATTTACTTTCCTTGGGTAAAATGGACCAAAAAGCCAATTTTATTAAATAAACATGGGATTTCGGTACCAGTTCCGGAACTATTTGCTAGTTCCGGAAAAGTACCGGTAGGCAAGTTCCGGAAAATTCCGGAATTCCGGAATTCCGATCCCATCCCCTAATCATAATTTAAGAACACCATAGAGCTCTGTAGACCAAGACAAAACCCTCTACAGCTGCTGAAGCTCGGCTGTCCAAATGATAAGAGATATCAATAAAAAATAGAATGCTTTATGAACTGATAATATTAAAAGAACATAATAGGTCAAGGACTCTTTTGAATGCTTATTTCAAGCTCTTTATAGGATTATAACAAACCTATTTTCCCCCTTGTTGCATATCATTTGGACAGCTGAGCTGCTTTTGTATGTAAAAATGTTCCTTACCCATGGATGAAGGAATTGAGTCAACTCTTTATCAACACTCCCTGTGTCATGCATCCATTGGTGCCTTAAGAGAAAGCACAAGTAATAAACACTAAAATAATCCTATTTCTTTGTACATTATGGTCAAACAAATACAAAAAGAAACCATTTGAAGGGGAGTATAATAATTTATTGGTAAATATCATTTTACCAAGCTACCAGTATTTTGAGATTAGTATTTTTAGGGTTTGCTGGCATCAATATGTAATTGCCCAAAATAGGATAGGCAGCCTATTCTCTTCCTTTTACATATTTACATTAAAATTACATAATAGAAGTTACTTGTACCTTTTACCATTTTTGAAGAAGTTACAAGTTACTATTTGGCCTTTTTTTTGAAAAAATAACTCGTTACTCATAATATCGGGGAAATGTAACAAGTTAATTTTAATGCCTGTAATAAGCCCCTGTGGAGAACCCCTCGCATCACCAAGAGGAGTGTGGAGGATCTGTGATTCAATAGGCCATAGGGGATATACATGATAACATCCAAAGCTGGTGCAATGAACCCAAAAAAGGGTAGCTCCCTGAGAAGTACTCGGGGATACCTCCATCGATAATTTTTTTTAAAAAAAAGTGAAGGACTAAAGTGAGTAATAATAATATTATTATTGCTGAAGACAATTATATATATGCCATAGAAAACCTGCAACTATCTTACAGATAAGAGTTTTATGTTATAACTTACATCAATCCAAATTCTTCTAAATCCCTGTTCTCAATCATTACAGAAGGCCACATATATTTCTAAGGACCCGAA
>LR140840.1:0-14719 GCA_900659605.1 Tisbe holothuriae | reverse complement strand
ATTAGTCATACATAGAACATAATGATATAATGTGTGAGTAGGAAATAGCCTCTTTGAAATGCTTAATACAAAAATGCTTAAAACTATTTTCTTACTGTCGTAAACACTCCAAGAAGGAATTCTGTAATTTTGTGGTGGCTCCCTCAATAGAGCAACATACATTTGATTCGGACTTCGGACTTCGGACTTTAATACAGGAACTCGTCCTAAAAAAGGACAATGCTTATTATTAATATAATTTGGTTAATAATCGAGATAAATTTTAGTTGCCATTTTGTACCGTTTTTCATTCAAATGTAAGTATTCTCAGGGTAGAATATATATGCTTATACTGTTCCAATAATAGCAATTAAAAGTTTATAAAATAACACACACCTAGTCCCCCGTGGAAATCAGAAAAGACAACAGCATCATAATCCCTCAATTCTGGCAAGTAGTGATGATCACTAGAATGTGTAGCAAATATTAATCTATTTAATAATCGGGATTAATAATTTAAAGTAAAGTACAATAGTTTTAGGGGACGACTTGCAAGAAGTAAATCATTATTTGGTTAAATTACTGTCATGTGGGGTCAGTGGCCTCCTGTAAAGAGTTATTAATAGTTCTGCTACAGCTATTGCAGCCGTTACTTGTTACTATTATAGTCTATCAGAAAAAGAACACTAACTTTCGTTGGGGTCAAATATGCAAATCCAGGTTATAAGAAGGAACTCAAGTTTGCTCACAGAAAAGAGCCAGCGGGTCTGCCTGCTCTTTTTTTCTTGCACTAGACTGCTCTTTCTTCTTATTAATAAGAGTGAAAAAAGAGCCAATGGAAATCAAATTTGCTATCAGCAAACAAACCTGATCTACATAACCTTGGGTCAAATGTAGTTTAAGACATACCCCGTAAGTAGACAATGCCGACCTAGCCCACAGTCATGCCACCTTCTGCTTCTGTTGCCGTTTTTCGCGTTGTAATAGAGGATGGTTTTGTTCTGGGATTAAGAGAGACTGGTGTAAAGTGGCGATAATTGACATTAGAGCCGGTTTATTTACTTGTGTACAAGCATTTTAATGAACCTCTTAATATGGTAGGTTCAATTGGCATACCTTATAATGTGAGTAATCTGTAGGTTTGATTGTCTCATCAAGATTTTCTCCCGTGTCTAAATAACCATCATGCGGCATCATAAATGGACGAGCATTTTGAAACTGATTTCTTGAGTCTTGCAAGAGATAACACCACCGAAGAAATAGCAACACAATAAACAAGGTAAGCACTGTCACTATTCGGGAATAGAACCAAAGAAACATCATGTTTTTGTATAATTTTACATAAAACATCCCGAAATCAGCTTATAATTACTTATACTGTAGAGTCTGTTTTACTTACTCTATTATTCAACTAACTCTTTGATCCCGTTAAGCTAACATGTTTACTGTTGTAGTTACGTAGTGAATATTCACTGGTGTACCTGAGTGCATTCTCGAACGTTATATATTCATTTACATAGGATTTGTTTCCTGTACACCATCAATTTTATCTAGCTTGCTCGATCCACATACGGGCATACAAGCTAAAACCTGGAGTGCAAGCTGTTGTAATGCCGTCCTTAACACATCGCACTGTAACAGTTATACAGGTTAAAGCACTAGAAAATACGCATTACTTTTTCGGTTGTCGGCTTTGGCTCAGAGAGATTTTTTGTAAAAAAAAATCGCGAAGCCTATATTGCGATATCCTGTTTATGTAATTCTTTAACTTTTAAAGATACCCTTTTAACATACATTATGTATGTTATTATGAAGATTATTCAGAAAAAAAACGTTCAATACATAGTTCATATGATTGCATACGTTACTAAATTGATAAAGTTTATGAATTATTCTTGCATTTTTCACTGTTGTCATTGAATTCGTATTAGAGGAACTAATATGTGCGTAGTTGCGTCATCCATATTATTTACTATTAACCGAACTAATGTAGTTTTCTGTTCTTTGCCAAATGCACCCTTTGACGAAATATTTTCCTCTTAAAAGTTCTGAGACTACTTTACATCTCCAAACTGGGGCAGGAAGGACGTATCTGTCTGCTGAGTAAATGGGTGTGTCATAGTCAATCTTGCCAGGGAAGAGAGTGAAGGCATAGCCAAGCCATGTTGGGAAGGCTTCATTGTTATTGCAAAGATCCTCAGTCATGTGTAGTTGAATCTCCTTCTGGGTATCCTTGGGTTGTACATTTTCTTTGTCCAGGGCTGACCAATGAAACTTTGGGCCATCACAAATGGAAATATTGAAGCAGCAATAAAAGAATCCTGTGTTTTATTAGGAAAAATGTGTTTAGCTTCTAACTAGGATAATAAGATTATAAAAGTCATACCTGAGTTGGATGTATTAGTCTTGTAAAGAAATTTAGTATCATAGGTCAAAGATAGTGTATTGTTTCCCCCTTCTTCAATTTTTAATGGATATGGACCCTGCCATGGATGTCTTCCAATACCATACGCCATTCTACCCAATTTAGGCACCAATCTGTCCATGATTCTCCTCTTATCTGCTGGATGGGAAGCATAATGATCCCCAACATAGTCAAATGTATGTGCTATTGTTGTGTGAGGAAGGTATTTGTTTGGTAAGAGACCCCGCTCAGATGTCTGCTTCCAGCGCAAAATGTGCGAGGCATAATCAAACTTTTTGAAACTAAGATTTATGAACCATACAATGATGTTAATTACAAATATTTAATATCATGCTACATTAACGGGGGCAATCCTACCATCCCTGTGTAAATTAAACGTCCATGGTTGTGCCACTCGCTCTCATAAGATTGAATTGTCTTCTCCATGAGACAGGAGTACTTGGATGAACCATCTCTGGCATTGCTCTCTCCTTGATACCACACAATGCCCCTGATGGTATGTCTTATTAATGGGTGTATTAGGGCATTATAAGCGGTGGAAAAAGTCTAGCACTGAACTGTTTGCATACGACGTAGACCCATAAAATTGTTTTTTTGTGTTTTTGCATGAAAATGCCTAATTAGCAGCTTAAAATAATTTATACTCCAAAAATACTTCCCGGCCCTGTTTTGATTAAGAGGAAATATATTTGTAATTGCCATGAAACTCCGGACCCAAACGGGCCATTCAAGCAGTTTTACGTGTGCAGATTAGTGCTAGCACATATCCTACTTTATTTGGCCCATAACACTGTTCAATTGTCCATTGGGATGCAAATTCTTCAATGGCAAATGCACCGATTCCTGCCTGAATTATGCCCAATAAAGGCACTTGTTCAACTCTCTCAGATAAAAACTCATTCAATACTTTGGCAAATATGAATCCTAAGCCAGAAAATTCCTTCATTAGTTTGGTATTTTCTTTTGCTGAGATCCAAACTTTCCAATGATCATAACTGCCATGAGGGCGGCAAGGAACTATTTGATTTCGAGGCTCTCCTGACACTGCTATTGGGCAAAGGTGATAGAATCTAGCATTTAAATTGTATTTGACAGCTAAAATATATGTTTGTTATATATTGGCAATACTTTATACAATCTTGTTACCATTTCCCAGTTCAAGTTCATAGTCTTTAAGTGTGGTTACAGGAACCATAACGTTAGATTGTCCAGTAATGACCCAAACATCCCCAAAGAATATTGAGATATTAAACTTATCAACCCCTGATAAAGAATATATAAGCAAGTTGCATTTTAGGTCAACAGTATCCATTTTTGGGGCTGGCATGGACATCTCCCAGATAAACGAATCCTCCACAAGAGAATATTGAAACTGACCTGTTGCATTCCTATGATGGCTAAAATGATATTGCTCTTAACATGTACACAAAATAATGTTGGCTTCATACTAGACCCTTTTTCCCAACTGATCCGTACAAAGCTCCTCAACAATAACTCTGCATTTTGAACTGTTACTGAATCCCCATACAGAGTGATCTCCAGGGCCTCTCTGAAGCACTGAAAATACGTTTACGTTGAATTTGTTTCAACATCTCAATGAATAGTGAATAACCCATTCCATCGACATAATACAAAGGCAGTTCCAATTTAGCATCCTCCAGGAATATTTCTTTTAGCCTTAAAGGAGATTTTGATGAGTATAAAATCCAAGATACTGGTAAGAACAGAACGAGAACAAAGGAAGAATATTCATTTGATGTATTTGCCATGCTTAAATTTAAACACTATTCGTTAAAACACTGTTGTTCCGTATAGTCAGCTAAATTTAACGTTTGGACTTCAACTAAAGTCGTGCGGTTTTCAGGTTTAAACACAAGTGAAAGCGCTTTTCGGTCTTCGGATTTGTTTACAGTTTATATATAAATATTATACTGATGTAGCTTTTCACGTGTACCAGTGCAATCAGTACATGTTTAAAAATGCAATTTCGTCAATATGCCGACACTTTGATTTGCAATGTATATAGCACACAATAGTATTATGTACACTATATATCATATGAATTAGACTTTCCAGAGACAATCGTCGCGCGATATTGTAGATATTGAGTAAAGAGTCTCTTTAATATTGAGTATAATCGGCCACAATCGATTGTGAGAGGAGACATAATTACATGGAAATATGCATTAAGAATTTTAAGATCTGTTTACAAGCACACACAATATTTTAGTAGCCTCCTGTCTACATTATCATTAGATTCATTACTATATTTTATGCAACAATTCATCAAATGCTTCCAAATTTACAAGATAATTATATTATTTGAAATCCAGATAGGGTACGGATCCGGGATATTAATTTTACGTGTGCACGTGCTCAATGTTTAAGGGTATATTTTAGACTGAAAAATGTGTTAAATAAGTGTACATTTTAGATTTTATGTCTACCTCCTATTATGTTTTGTCGGCTAAAAAGCGAAAGCTGGAATACAAGTAATGCAATAATTTTTGTCTTCTAAAAAGCGGAGGCTGGAATATGAGCAATACATATGTTTTATTCCTAAACTACTTAGCATATAATTTTTATGCTAAAGGTGTTCTCGCTTTAGTCCACAAAAACGAAAAGATATTGTCAGAATTGCAGACTGCTCTTCTTTTAATGGTTGCCAAACTATAGAGCAAAGATTTAAATACAACGGAGGAGGAATTATTTTATGTACATATATGATTATATTGTTAGAGCAAGGGGAAGTTGACTTTCATCTTCGTATAATATATTACATTACAGTAACTCACAACCTGAAAGACTTGAATTTGCATTTACGGCCTGTGAAGGACGATTTCAATTCAGATGAGGGGCAAACTATTGTCCTCTGAGTAGTTGGAGTGTATAAATTGTAAATATTATAGTGACCGTTTTCTTTGGTCAATACAGAAAAAATAGAGATCCCTTCTTCGGACCCCAAAAATATCACTCTTTACGTACAACAAATTCTTAAGCAACTTATCGTATTAGACCCCCGCATTGTACACCAAAGCACAACACAAATATATACAGATCGGAAGAAGTAGCATCATATTTTCCTAGGCTTGTTTCTTATCATATGTTAGCGGTCGGAAGTATATTTCGTTGTGCATCAATTTACCTTGAATACAAATATATTACTTTGATGTGATTTCCCTAAATTGATTCTTGAGGCGACGTAATGCAAAGCTGTAAAATTCATATTCCAATGTCATACTAGATTTCAAAGACGCCTTTGTTTTTTCTTTTAATTGAACTTGGGTGGTGTTATTGTCTTGGTAGGATATATATTGGCCACTATTCTTGTGAACTTCATCTATAAAAATTATGAAAATGTTCTCAATGTCTGTATTATAATTCAAATTTATTATGTCATTTATTAACAGTAAATGTGAAAAATAACCATGAAAATGAAAAGGTTGTGATGGTGGATTAAGTAATACCTTTTAGATTTGAAATGCCCTTGAAATACTTTGGAAGCTTATATTCCATGACTGCATAGGTTGTAGGCAGCTCTTCTAGAATTCCAACAACTTTATAAAAGCGTTCAACATTTTCCTTTGCCTGATTTAAAGCCCATTTGTCACCAAACCGTGTACATCGCTTGTCTTGCCCACAATGATAGGGCTGAATATATGGGAAAAACGTTTCTATGATGACAAGAAATTAGGTAACCGCGATTTTTAAAGTTTAGTTAGCGTGGCTTCCAATAATATGTTTTTGCTTACTTTTTTGCTTACTTACTATAAGAAAGTCTCGTTTTTCTCCAGTTTTAAAATTGCATTCTTTGTCTCTTTTGTTTTCGACACAGTCATTTAGATCCTTTCGCTTCCAAGTGTTATATTCCTATAAAACAAAGTGCTGAACAGATTCAATGACCGAATCGTCTGTTACTATCACCGTATTTCTACCGATTTCCCTTCCGGGCAATAGTAACGTTATTGCCCAAAGGCAAAAACCGAACAATCTATCGGTGCCGGGGAAATTAAATCCTCCGATTGCAATCAAAAGACATGGGTTTGCTATATTATATAATAATTATTTTCCGATTTTTGCAGGAGCTATGAGGTGGACCATTACCTACACTGAATAGTTAGTTGAGTGGCTCCAGAATGACAACTCAGTCCCTCCCTCAATATATTTATAATTCATTAATAATTCAATAGTATTGGTCCCTCTCATAGGTTGAGAGAGATTATTTGCAAAGGGCTAACGTAATTAGCTTTCTTCTCTATTGTTCATCCCTTACCTGTGAGACCGACAGGGGTTCTACATCCATTGAATTATGGTGAAAGAAATCGCTACGACGTCCAACTCTACGCATGTGAAAGTACCTCAAAAGATAGAGAAGGATGTAAAACAGCTAGCCAATGAAAATCATATATATAAATTGTAATGGGTCTAATGTCTAAACTTAAGACTTAGCAACCATAATATCAAGGGGCTTAATAAGGTTATTAGTACAATTTTCCATAGAGCACTGAATACCAGTGTTCAGTGCTCTCTGACTGTTCATATATGTATGATTTTGTAAGCACTGAAAGAGACAAAAATGTATAAAGAAGTTTGTCTTTGACTTAGCTGATACTCAGGTTAGGAACTAGGAAGAACCGCTTAATGACCGCTTAATCTACTTACATCCGTACTACAGTAGTAAACTTAAATGCACCTGGAAATAAATCGGGCCACCGGATCTCTGATCGGGGAAATAAAAGATGGAGTCACATTGAAGCTGGTTGTGTTTGGGAAGTTCATGAAATACATGGGACGATTATACAACAAAGGCCTTTTCATTGAAAGGATGTCCGTTGCCAACGACTATAAAAACAGTATGCAGTAGAAATTAAGACCTTGCTTTGCAATAAGTCGGTTTTGAGATTGATTTTTGCAATAGGACGCTTGTTTTGTTGTACAAGGCCGAGTTACGCATCCCCAGTGAAAATCTCCTTGCCGTGGCACTTTAGAGGGGTTCTTAGGAAGTAAAAAAAGTTAAAAATTGGTCAGAACCATCCTTGGTCAGAACCAACGTTGAGCTTTACAACTAAATTCTACTTTCATTTTTCAAAAGTAAAATTAACCAAAAAACAAGTAAGATTTGATTAATAAGTTGGCAAATAATTAACTTTTGAAAAAGCTCCAGTCTCATGGAATGATTGATTACATCCCTGATTAGAGGACAATTAATGCCTAATGTAAAAACAGGACTTCATTACATGTTCCCCCTCTTTTTATGAAGTAATACTCCATATAAAGGTGGACACGCACTCCTAATGCAGGCAAAATATTGGGGGACTCCGAGAGACTCCTTTCAATTATGATCACATTATATCTGAATGAAAAGAGAATATTCCCTCTTTTTGCACATTGTGTTTACCATTGATCCACTAGATGCCAGGCAGGTAGGGTTAGAACTCAAGAGAGTACAAGTGATCAATCCAGAGCAGTGACAAAGCAGTGCTGAACCCACAGAGCATATATTGGCGAACACTCTCATGATATTATCTGTCATCTATAGCATCAACTGAGGGGGAATTTCTCTCTTCATTGCAACGGCCCATGTGTTATCTGACCTGTTGTTCTCTCTTACTAAGCTGTTTGGTGTAGTAGTCTGAACTCCTGATTATTGAAAAGTTATTTCTTGATGCCCAGATGCTGAGAATAAAACTCATTGACTTGCCTCCCGTCTTTGGCGGGCGTGTATAAAGTACAACATCATTGAGAATTTCCAGCCTCTGCATACCTAAACGACCATTGGGATAGTACATACTTGTTCCGGGATAATATAATATATTTTATGCAATAGCATGCCACAAGGGCAAGTTCAAGAGAAGCTATTAGTAGCTGGGATTGCCAGTGCTAACCACATGTATGACTAAACTGGGCTTGCGCGGCAGCTTGTTGGAGAGCGATCGATTGGAAAATCCATCGTCGTTCTACTGAGATGTTTGGGGGGATCGGATTTGTATTTTCTGCATTATTTTAAAGCATAAAAGTATTTCAACACTTATCCAGACATAATCCAGGACTAAAATTGAGCTATATAGTATGTATCCCTGTAATACCTTGGTCCTTATTGTTTGTGCTTGTACAGGTTGCGCAATAATATTTAAGAATGATAGGGATGCCACATGTTTTGAAAATTAAAGCACACATAAGTAGACAAAGCACAATTTTGTAAAATTGGGGTGCAATCATATTATACAAACTGAAAAATACAATTACATTATAAGTAGGGATCTAATACTGTCTATTGCAAACTTATGGACATTGGATGTTCTGGGATAAGATAATAATTTTCACTGTGATGTATTAAATATATACTGGATATACATAGAAAAACATATGTACCGTAAATAAAATAAAAATGTTCTTAATATAGTATAATGCAAAATATTTAAACTATTACGCTCACAATATCTCGGGAAATATGCTCTAAGCATAAATACATGTATAAATGCTGATCCAAAACACTTAGAACAATAATTATTTAATATTCTACATCATTAGTATACATGCCAACAGTGTCATTTTGTATTCTGGATGTTTCCCTTCCAATTTTAGGCTAGTGTCTCATAGAAAGTTACTAAAAGTCAGTGCCCTAATAAAAGCTTTAATTTTGTAACATTACCATATTTTGTATTATTGTCTCCACTTTGGCCCCTCCAGTTAAAGAAATGCATGATACCGGGGGAAAAAGGGAAAATAATCCTTTCACACAAACCAGCTACTTGATTAAATTAGCCTTCGAATATGGATTTGAAGTGACGTCGAGCTCAACATTGTATAGCGAATACGAAACTATTGTCAAAAATGCATTTGCACAGTTTATCTTAAGCAGACGCTGAGTATATTTATTTTTTAAATTATAATGAATGTCTTATTGTTCTTGTATGTACTTGAGCATAAACAGTATTATTGTGAATCCAGCCATTGTTTGACATGTATATTGGAAGTTGGAACAATCCCTATTTGGTGTGTAACGGTTGCAGGATCAAACTGTTGAAACCACGTACTAAAGGAAGAAAGGAAGTTATATTGCTTCGGTTAGATTAATGTGGAATATGAGGAAACTTCAAAGGATGTATAGGCACATGCATTAGACATATTTTTAAATACTTATTTACATATAACTTTGTCATGCATACTAAATTGTGACATTTCTTTCATTTTATTGTAAATAACAACTTTCAATCTGTTAAGACAACTAGGCAAGTCTTGGTTAAACAGAGCAAGGAAGATGTGATTAGTATATAAACTATATTGGAAGACAACCCTTGTAGTTGTATATAAATGTTTATTATTAGGACTGGAATATACGGTATATATTTTGGAAACACAATATGACCCTCGTTATAGTACCTTTCATCTCCGTAGCCTCCTTCATCTATTGCCCAGTGTTTCATGTCTCTATATTTGTTTATAGTATTTGGTCCATAGTCCGTGTCCCAGAGTCTTTTACAGAAGTTGCAAGTGGAGGCAAAACAGTGGTATGACCATACCTTGGGAAAATAAACAATATGTAATATTAAAATATAGTAAACTTCCTAATAGACAGACTTACTCGGTATTTTTTCCTCCATTCAAAGTATTCAAAGTATGCTGTTCTATTTCTGAAATGTATATCGGTTAAGATGAGAAAACAATGAAATAAAAACATTTAACTGCATTTAGTGCTGTCTGCCTATTCTATCTCATCTAGTGAAGCAGCTTGCAATTAAAACTTGTATCATATACGTTGATGTTGATAATATTATATATTTCATAATATACTGTAGACCGGTATATATAAAAATTTCTTTCAGTTATACAGTAGATATAATGTTTTTAGTTTTTACCTAATTAAGTACTTCAAATATGTAGCCAATTGTTTCGGGCCTTGCTTGAAATGTAGTGCACTAATGACTGAGTCCGGTGGGTAGACGTCATAAGTGGTGTTTCCAGAGAGGGTGATAGGAATT
Source organism: Tisbe holothuriae (assembly GCA_900659605.1). Classification (NCBI taxonomy): domain Eukaryota; kingdom Metazoa; phylum Arthropoda; class Copepoda; order Harpacticoida; family Tisbidae; genus Tisbe; species Tisbe holothuriae. The sequence continues at coordinate 4,333 of LR140840.1, read as the reverse complement.
GCATTCTATACGAATAAGAGAGCTTGTATAACTTTTGACATGAGAGAAATTGGCCAAAATTAGATCACCCGTAAATGAAAATGTGGATTGCAGTATAAAGTACCAAATTCTACTTACCCGCTCAAGTGCGGTAAACACTTTCTCCGTTGTGTAGTCTTTAGCAAAGGTGTTTTCGAAAGCAATGATGAAGTCATACTTGTCGTTAATGGAACAGTAGTCATGATGTTTGTCAAATGTGTGCTTCGGGCAGGACAAGTTGCCCACTGCGCCATAGATATCTACTCTAAATAGAATATGTAAAAAAACTACGACTAAAATATTTAAAAAGTATAAAGACAGTGATACAAAGATTAGGATTAACATTTGCTTATTTAGCCATCATTCAGTCGTTTTTATTGGCTGGACATTTCTTTGTATTAATGTTTTGTGCTTAAACTGGAAAGTCAGCTTCCCATGTTTCGTAAAAGTAACTTTACATGTGAGAAAATTGAAATGTATACCTAATGTACTTTTGTAGTTCTTCCACATAGAGCTCTCTCCTGTTCGTCACTGGAGAATGGGACCTGGAAGGTATTATTTTATATAAATGTGTAATTACTTTCCACAGCGTATACCAAGTAAATACAAACACACATCTATACTGTACTAGAATAACGAATTTTACTCTATAGGGCCCATTTAACATAAGTATCAGGATCCAAAAAAATTGTTGTACATTAGAGATGACTTATTATTACAACTGTTCTGTCCGACTCTTTTACGAAAGTGAAGTACATGCGAATAAATATTATTGTAAAATATTATTAATATTGTTACGTGGAAATACAATACAAGTATGTGACGGGCAAACTATACTACATTTCTCTCCAAATCAATATTGCAATAATACAAACTCAATTACACAGAAAATATCCATAAAATTGATGCCTTACACAAACCATGCCACTCTGGCATCTTTTCCGTTCCACGGTCTAAATCTATCTGACTTCTTGTTGGGCCAAGGCATAAAATCATCTTTATAATCGTCTTTGTTATTACTGTCCCTGGGTGCCCAACCGCCGTACTTAACTTGGGCTTCGGAATCATGTCTAAATAAAAAGAGACAATTAACATTAAACACAATATTGGTAGAGTATAACTTTATAATAGACATTTGATTAAAGAAAAAAGGATTCGCTGGCCAACTGATGCTATGTAGAGCAGGGAGTGCACTTACAGGGTGCTGAAATTCCGTTTTAGGGTCTGCTTCAACTGGGGCTGAGTCAAGGGAAGAAAGGCTCCCGCCTAAGCCAGGAAATCACCCAGCCACTTTTGGTCAGCTCAAGGGTCAGCTGATAATATTACTTCATAAACATTGCATCCTTATATTTCTTCATTTCACTGTGACGCCCCCTTTTCCTTTTTCTTATACGTACATTATCTACTTTCCTGTATGTCATAGTCCAGTTGAAAATGTTGTCAAGTCTTGACCAGTCAAAAGCGCGAAGACTGTAAAAAATGAGCATAACTAAGATTTGACTATGCTGCAAATATAAGATTACCGGAACATATCTCTTATCATTCTTGGAAGCGTCTCATAATGTGCCAATATCCATATTTGCCTCTCTGGGACACCTTCTCTGTTCTTTGGTGGGTACTTTATATATCCTTGACGTTTGGCCTCGTAAATATAATTTTGAAGGCCAACCACAACAGCGTCTGCTTGACGGAAATCTCCCTCTGAGATGAAAGTGCATCTAAGCACATTAGAGACATTAAATTACAACTTATAGCACAGTGCAACTAATCCAGAGTTTGAAGCTTAATTGTTTTGGTTTCGACCAATTTAAAATTGTACATAAAACCTAACCTGCATTCTGGGCAAAAGCCAGTTGTAATATCTTTAAATATGTCATTTTTCCATCGGTTAATTGATTCATTCCACACTCCAAAATTATTCCATACAAAAATAGTTTTGCTTGGGACTTCTTTGATTTGTTTTTGAATTTGTTCTGCAAAGGAAACTTAAAATTAAAATGTTCAATATTTGCCCATTGAACAACAGCCAACTAGAGAGTCAGGAAGTCTCTGTAATATGGAAAATGGGTTATGCGGCCCATTTCTGTCGGTAATTTTCCCATTTCTGCCATTTTTGTACTTTTTTGGAATTGAAGCTTTGGATTGATGTAAAATCTGAGTTATATTAAGTCCCAAAATTTCCTGGGCAGAAATAAAAAACGTTGCCAATCTTGAAGGTATGGGATACAGGCTAGGACGAAACTAGGCACCTTGTTTGGATTCGATACCTCATTATGTAGCTGGTTGTGCAAAACCCTTGTACTGGCTCAAGAAGTCAGACAGCTAGTTGTTGAAAGTCCCCCAAAGTGTTTTGCAATAAAGGGACAACAGAGTTACTAAATGTAAGTACCTGGTTTGCTTGATTTGTAGATAAAAATCAACATACCAATTGTGACTGAGAATATCAGGAAACTTTTAATTACTCTGATCATGGCAACTTTTGCTGAATACTACATGTATTTTGAATTCATTTTTAACAATTTACTCTTGATATGCATTTAACTCCTCTAGTAATAATGGAACATTTAAATAATCCAGTAACAGTAGATCATTCAGCTAATCTAATAATACTGGCTACTATAGGGTGTTTTATATTGACCAGTCATACTGTATTTCCCCAAAAAAATACATAGACAAGCACACCAACTGGATGTCCTATAATATAGCCAAAAATGTTCCATAATTTATCGGCCTTACATTTTCATTGTGTTGCTGTACTGTAAAATGTAAGTATGATTGGTCTTTAAATAAAAAAATAACTTTATTACACTTCTGTATATTAACACAAAAATTCGTGTCGAACCTGCAGTTGTATGCTAAATGCGCATATAAGCCACATTATTATACTGCATTTTCCCCAGAACATGTTGCAAAAATAGTATACAAATAGTTGTACCACAACTGACATATGCCTTCTTTACATTCAGAACATGATATACAATTATGCCCACAAAAATGTATTATTCACCTTAATTTTATGTTAAAATTTCGTTGATGATGGATTCAAATAATATAATACCTTTAGCAACTCTAGGAAGTTCCTTTTTGTAAGTTAATAGTCTCTACGTACATTATATTCTTCAGAGATTATTAAAGTTATAATTATACAGTATTATGTGTTTAAAGAAACTGAGTTAACTATTATCTACTTAACAGGATCCTGTGGGCAACTACATTTACCTATTATGTCATTGACAATTGCTACTTATCAGTATCATCAAGGAAACTTTTGCCAATTGTTGAGTATATGACGACGACCAGAGTGAGTCTTCATCATTCTAAGGGATATAAAATGCTAACTCTTCAGCGAAATAAATATGTCCTCATACATCATGGGCTTTTTAACCTGCCTAATACTTTCGTTATTATTTTCGCAATTACGTTGTACAAACTAGTTTATTTAAGTCACATCCTCCTTTTCGGACTTTTATGGAATACCCAAGTGAGCGATATATATCGTTTCGATGGTCAAACTCGGAACTTGTTCAATGTCAAAATTTGAGCACTAACTTTGCAAAGTCAGGTTTGTAATCTAAAAACTAAAACTATCCATATTCATATTATGTAAACATTGCTAATTAAGGCACTACGGAGCCAATCATCTTGAACAGCTTTCCTGGCAGTGGCAACACCTGGACACGATATTTGATTGAATCTCTCACAGGAATTTACACTGGAGATGTTTACAATGTAATTGAGACAACAAACGTACAAATTATGTCTAATTTGAAACTTCTCCAAGGATCGAAGGTTAGGTCATTTCTTCAAGGGAAGTTTGTACAGTCCGAGGTTGTTAAATACATTTGTGATCAAGTGCCACGCGTCTCTGTAAGTTTTATATGGGAAAATATTACTTTAGCGTATTAACCTAGTAACAATTTACACGTTTAGTTCTTGGTGTCGGCATAATGTGAAAACTTCAACGTCAGTGACGAAAGCAAACCTAATTATTCGCAACCCATTTGACGCCACTATTGCAGAGTACAACAGAAGGAATGCAGGACATGTGCGCTCAGTGAAGGAGATCAATTCGTAATAAAAAAATTAATCCGTTTATGCAAATGTCTCATTTACCCTTAGATTGATTTTGAAGTGTACTTCTTTGTCGTATCCAGAACAATTGTCCATAATTAATTATGCTAAAAAATATGAACAGAACAGTATGAGCTGATGAAAGTTTCCACTATAATGATACCACTAAGAGACTTCCGGTCACGCAACCTCGGGGTAAACACGTACCACGATTTCCGGTCGTGTTTTCCCGAACTAAAAGAGA
>LR140839.1:0-14704 GCA_900659605.1 Tisbe holothuriae | reverse complement strand
CCTAATGTAAAGATTTTTTTTGGACAAGCACCCCTAGTATAGAGAAAATTTTGGGACAAGCACCCCTAATGTAGGCCCAAAAAAGGGTGACCCCCCTGTTTTTTGGAAAAATTTTGGGTCCCCCAAGATTTTGGTCCGTGTTCATGTATGACTATTATCGATACAAAGAGTAATTTTTCCTTTACACAGGAAAGCAGGGGTGATTGATCCACTACATTGTACTAAAATATGTATAAAAGTAATATTTAACTAATTATTACGCATGTAATCGACACTACTGATAGAACCCATCATTAGAAGAGTGTCACTGTCCAACTCAACATAGGCAGTCTGCGGCATGTCATTAGGGGGTGGCTGGAAGGGAGGAAACTAATCTAAGATATGTTTGAAAATCCATTGTTTGTTCTGTAAATGCACCCTGTGACAAGATTATGAAATAAAAATACACTTCTTTCTTTACAATTCCATCCCATTGGATGCTTCATTAACATAAGCTGTTCTTATTAACTATACCTTCAGAGAAAACAAAATTATATATGTCCGTGTGGAAATATGAACAATGTCATGAAAAGAAATCAGGACAATTCCATTCATGGAACATAAAATCTTTGTTCCGTGCTATTTTGCTATATATATTTAAAAATGCTATAATCACCTCTACTTCCAACCACTCCTTGTCAAACATTTTCCATATGTAGCAAGCCTCCACACCTGGCTCTCCAATAGGTGTAGCACAGACAAGCCAGGTAAAATGTTCCGCAAAATAGTGCACAACATTTGGGTACGAGTAAATTGGGAATGGTGGTGTTAGAGATGGTACCAATGTGTCAGTAGGGAGCTTGCTTGGTTCAAGCTCCACATCACCATGACAATGGAAGCCAACAATAAAGAAATGTAGCTGGAATGAAGCTAATTGATAATGTTATGTATCAAGTTTTAGGTTGAAACTTGCTCTCACCGCTGACTCTTCTCTCCACAGTTCCTCTTCCTTCTTGACAAAGGCTGCCTGAGTAATCTCATCATTTGATTGTTCTGAAGCAGGACCCTCTTGATATAAGTATGCCTGACCAATTGGATCATCTGTTAACACTGAGCAATCCCCAGTGCTCGTATTAAACACAAGTGAATACTCTAAATTACAAGTAGGATGATTGTGGCAAGCAATGATGCAGTCATCAAGAGATATGCTGCAAGAGAGTCCTGAATATAATTACTTAATTTCCCACTATAATAATTAGATCTGCAAATTGGTCCTTCTTCACAATTAAAAAGCTTTATTTGGAAACAAATAAATTGCGGAATGTTTTACTAATAATTGCTGCTGTCTTAGGATAAGAAGGTGCTGGCTCCAATAGAATAATATGCCTCCCACTAGAAAAAAATTTTATTGACGCCCCTGTAATCGGCCAAAGCTAAAAAATTAAAATAGACAAGCACCCTAATGTAGAGAAAAATTTGGGACAAGCACTCCTAATGTAGGCCCAATTTTGGGTGACCCCTCCCTCTGTTTTTGGGCAATTTTTTTGCCCCCCCACACAATTTTGGTCCGTGTTCATGTATGCTCCCAATGCCCAAGCTGATGTGACACCTAACTGCCTCTGACCTCTAACTCAAATCTTCATTGAGAACGTGTTGATCACTAAACTAGACACTTGTAACTAGATTATGCATTGTAACTTTTTGATTACTGCACCCTGTACCTTTTTGCAATAAACGTCTCTATAGATCTTGGATATGCTATGTCATATGTTTGATATATCCCACAATTTGTTCTGTGTCATGTCATGAAACAAAAGAGAATAAAAATTAGAGACATTATTACATTTTGAAACCATTCATATTACCTATCATTTAGCAACAACGTTATGGTAGAATTATCCAAACAGGGACATGATTGTTCTGGCAAATCTTTGGAACATTTTGAAGTTTGAGGTTCTTCATATTTTGTTTGTTCATTAAAACAGGATCTACTGCGGATTCTATTTGCAACAGAAATTGCACATTGAGACCATACTGACCAATGAGACCAGGCTAAAATGCAATATTATTGAGATCAAGAAGGACATTATCTGATTTTAACTTTTAGAAAAACAAGTTATGCTTCTTATATAACCAATTATGGGCAATTAATTGTATTTGAATATTAGCATTTGCAGATTTTCACACAATAACAGGTCCAGCAGCTAAGTTAGGCTCCGAAAAGGTAATTCAGCCTATTTTTTGCTGGATTAAATAAACTTACAGTATTTACATGGCGCCTCCCCACAAATTTGTGCCTCCTTTTCTGTACCACCCCTTTCCTTGCACTCATGCACATCCAAAGATTCTTTTGAAGTTGCACTGAAGCAATGTCTCAATCTAAACTGTTGGCTACCATTGCCATTGCAGACATTGGGACAGGCAGACCAGGATAACCATGAAGTCCATTCTATCAGAAATAGATACTTTGAAGATGGCAATAATATAATATTAATAATGTACTCTTTCTATGCTACCTGGGCACACTCCATGCCTGCACTCTTCCAGTTGATGCACATCTCCATTGCAGCCAGAACTGCCAGGTATTTTGTTATAACACTCTCTCCGTCGGTATCTCTGACCTTCTATACAGGTAGCCGTTGTTGAGCAAGGTGACCAACTATTCCATGACGTCCAAGTTCCATTAACTAATGAAAATACTGAAGATTTTAACTTTTATAAATGACTGATATTGAATTTATCATTCACAAATATAAATAATGATTACACACTTTCAAGAGTACGCTATATCATTTTTCAGTAAACTGACCTGTACATGAAACCACGCCACACTCTTGTGACTGAAATTGATCTAATAGGCCACATTGCTTATTTTCTACTTTGATACCATCCAGATAGCATGATCTAATCCTTGTAGTCTCTGTCCGCTTGGCTCCATTACAGTTTTTGAGAGTGTTGCAACTGGACCATGGCTCCCATATTGTCCATTCTGCAGTTGTCATACCGGGAGTACTATCTGTTGAAGTTTATATTGAGTAAAAAGGTTAAATTCATCATAGAAGATATACAATACACAGTATATGAGTTCCTTTGTATGCATTGTGATCATTAAACTGGACTCTTTGATATAAAAATATTATATAAAAGTGGGTCAACCATAGAATACCATTGAAAAATATAATAAAACGGAACTAATACTCAAAATTACCATGATATTTGGCATTCATTGTTTCATACACAAAAACAATTAACCCAACTGCTAACACAAAGAGTAGCACAGTTGTAATGGTATATGTTTGAATGCTACTAGGCATGGCTTATAAATTATAATACATTGACCCAAGTAGTATGGCAAAAGACTGGTGAAAATTGTTTTTGTGAAAACTATTTATTGATTGGCTGGACGCTTATTGTAATTGTACTATTTCTAATTGTAATAATTTTCTGGGTAATATGGCCACCAAACATGTATAAAAACATTTGGGCAATTTTATAATTAGTTTCTGGCCTGAGCAAGGCATTTATGATTATTCAAGATGTCTTCTTTGCCAGGTAGCTAAATATGAGTAAGTCTGGGTGTAGTGTCATTTTCTTTGACATTTTGAGATTGATTTCGAGATTACCACACAAAATCTCTTTTAGCAAACGGTTCTTTTGACTAATTTTTTTTACTGCGACAATAATTAGCTTTAACATTATGAGCGTGTTTATTTACTTTATAGTATGCAAAAATATTATAATTACGCACCAAAATATATTGCTTAACTTGATTGTAATTGTAGAGCAAAAATATGGAAGAAAGCTTGAGGCTGTGTAAAACATGTATATTTCTCCTGTATTTGCGGTACATATATTTGGTATGTATAAAGTTTGTCTTCTCTCTTCATGTAGAAAAGAAGAAATATCTGAGCTACGTGTATCTGCAAAGTGCGAAAAGAGAAGAAGAAAAAGAGTAAGTTAACTTGTTCCTTTACTTTTTTGAAGGCCAGCCGTGACTATTTTGTTGACGTCTTTTGCGCCTAAGGAAAAAGAAAGAAAGAAAGAAGTCGGAAACCAAAGGGATCTCTCTCTTCTTCACTTTTCTACCCTTTCTGTAGATATTTGCCTCTCTCTCTCTCTCTCTCTCTTTAGTAGTACATACAGCAGCAGTCAGCCACCGGCCTTGAATCCCTGAACGCGCCCCCTAGACCAGTCCTGACTCCTCCTCCTCCTCCTTCTATGCCTCTTAACAGTGGTAGTAGCAAAGTAGCAGCAGCACCGGTCAGGGCTTAAGTTCCCTCCCCTCCTCCTTCTTAAAGGCTTCTCTTCTTAGTACTTTTCTTGAGTCATATACACATATATACAGCAGTATGCATGTGTGTGGCCTTGTTCTAACATAGGCACCACAATGTCTATACGGGAATAAGAAGAAGAAGAAAAAGGCCGCCGGAGGGTATGAGAAGAAGAAGAAGAAAACGAGGCGAAACGCGGGTGTGCTCTTGATCTTGCTTTCCTTCCCTTCCTGAAGGCTTTTCCTCAGTCTCTCTCTATCTTTTCTTTATAGCTTCCCTTCTCCTTCTTAGTCGTGTTCAGTGGCTCGCGCGATTTGCTTCCTCCTTCGTCTTGAATGGCGTGCCCGAAAAGGGCTCCTTCTTCTTCTTCTTCTTGCTCCCCTTCATGCACTGAGCTGCTGAGAGGAGCGAGCCTTTCTGCCACCCATATCCTAATAGTAGTCGTAGTAGTAGCAGCAGCAACAGCAAATCTACTTGCTCAGCAGTAGCATCAGCAGCATCCTTGCTCGTTCTACTTTCTCCCTCCTCTTTGAACAACGGCCTTGCCGCTCTTTCATGTCCTACTCCGCCCTCCCATGTTCGATCGTGTGTGAGTGCGAGTTCGCTCCCATGCACTTGCAGCATCCCACTGCTGAGACTTATTCTTCTTCTTCTTCTTCTTCCACCCATGCTGTATATGGGTGTTCTCCTCCTCCTCCATGCTCTTGCTCTGTCTCTCTCTCTGTTGCTTTGCTGCTGCTGCTGCTGCTTTCTGCCAGACGAAACGAAGACTTCTTTAGTCGACTTTCTTCTGTTGGCGCTGAATCGGAAGGACAAGAAGCAGAGGAGGAGGAAGAAGAAGAAGCAGAAGCAGGGTTTTTGAAGGGAGCCATGGCTGGCTTCGAATTCAATGTCTTCCTTAGACAAAATAGAGAATCGAGGATCTTCCAGGAATAAATACCAAAATACAATGTTATTGTTAACAGTCAATAGAGCAAGATGAGGCTTGCAACGTGTCAATTGTTTAGAGTGTATTATGATTGTGCCAAACATTAATTAGTGGTGGGAGAATAAGGATATTATAGCACAGTATTAAACAAAACATCAAGTGTTGACAAAAGTGAAGATAAAGTGAAGTCGATTTGTTTGTTGGATTCTTCCATCATTTAACGTTGGGCAGGAAATTGAAATCATCGTCTGAAGACGACAAATTGAATCAGCGAGATATAAGAAGAGGAATTTTATTGAGAGAAAAAAGGTCGGAAGGAAAGGATTTGAAAATCAGGTAATAATATTGCCTTCTTCGTTTTTCTTCTTGATTGTACCTCGTAATAAAGCAATTAATGATCCCCAAAAACTATTATTATACGGATCGTTCTTCTCTTTTCTTTCTTGGGCATGTAATGTATCATTAAGTTGTTTTCGTTGATACGATAAATCACTTTCTTTTGGCGCACATTTACTTAGATCTTTGTTGGGTTTCGTCACGAATATATTTATAAAAATAAAGAATGCCCGAGAATGATTACATAATACAATTTAAAGGTCTAAGAGTGGACTTCAATCTTAAAAGAGTTAAAATACTTAGCAAACAGCAGCCACACAAGAAACCCACATTTATCTGCACCTAATATTGTCTAAAATATCAATTATAATGTTGCCATATACTGGAAAAGAAAAGTAATGTCTGTTTTTGCCATATAAAAATTGTTATATCATAATAATTAGGCTCTTGAGCCACACTTGTCAGATAAAGAAATTACAGACTTGACCTGTTAAAGAAGTATTCGGAGCTTGAATGTAATTAATTATACATGCCCGACTATATGAAAGAATTAACTTAAACTTTACCTATAATTCTTCATACTGGGTAAATTCGGGGACAAGCTTCAGGTAAATTCAAACCATGGCATTTAATTCCCAATGTTTAATCGGGCTCTAAACCCAAGTAATGTTTAATCGCTCAACCTTGAGAGCAAAAAACGTGAATCTTCTTTTTCTTCTCCCAACGAATGTCATTTGCATTTATAGTTCAATACTTTTTGCAGTGACACATGGCTTTCTCTTCTTGGTTCTTTTGCAGCTTTCGTAATATCTTGGGAGCGAGAATGGATTGCATTACAGTAACGATTCCAATTTTTGTAATAAGCCTTACTACAGTACATTCAGAGTGTTGGAAATTACTTTGCCTTTTGTTGCATGGTATAAAATTGTAGCTTTCTCAAAACAATGATACAGTTATGTACATAGTAATTGCAATTTAATTCCACAAATTACCTAAGCTTACTGCAATGAATTTATGCAAAAAATGTGAGTAATTTCGTAACTTGTAGAACAAAGTTGATTATTTTCTCTCAGATTTAGGAAAAAGTAATCTTGAAGTAAATCCCCCGACAACCCCTTTTTATTGTCATCGGGTCCGAAATGGTCGGATTATAACGAGGTTTTGGCGCATAATCCGACACAAAAGCTCTGTTACTTTCTACGGGAAAACATTTGGAAGACACAGTGGCGCCGAAAATTGACCTCCTTGCCCTTATTAAGTCCTTTTCATGAGCGTATTAAACTGAAACCACTGTGGTGCGTCGAGGGAATTCCAGCCTCATCACGCAATCCTCTGAAGAGGACTTTTACACCAAATACGTAACAATAATTTCCCAATTCAATGACCCAAATAATATCATCAACAGGTCTTTGGTTTGCACACCGAATGCATTTTCAACGTTTCATTCCTTGGCACCATTATCATTTTTTGCTATCAGGAGAGAATGAAAGAACGAGCTAGGTTTTAGAGAGACTGTCTTTATATGAAATGTGGTTTAAAGAGTTTTCTTTTCTTTTAGGTTCTCCTTCCGTAAGTTGGCTTTTGATTTCTTCTTTGCCCGTTCCGTTCCCACTCAGGCAGCACGACGACGCAACACCCCTATTCCGCTCCTGGTAAGTAACTAAGAGAAAGAAAGAAACAGAGAAAGACAAGTCTGGAAACCGCTTATAATTGCTACACTGACACCCTATAGAAGAATAGACTTTTTGAGTTAATTTTACACATTGTGATAACCTTGCACATTAGCAGGGAAAGGGAATTCACCATTTTTGACTTTCTTCCATGAATCATTGATGAGATGCATTGGGAAGAAGAAGAAAAAAGAAGAGAACGAGAGAGAGGAGAGAGGGAGGGAGAGAGAGAGAAAAAGCGCACAACCAGGCTCTACAGTTGAGTATTTCTCTCCGAGTGCGATAGGCTCGTTTTTCCCGTTTTTACCAATCGGTCAAGAAAATAAGCATACGACTCCCTTGGGATTATGCTGGCTGAATACGGGCAATTAAAATCGAAGAGAGGAGGAGGAAGAAGAAGTGAGAAAGAGGAATTCCGCATTGAGATAATCTATTACTTGCACAAAGTAGAAGTTTATGGGTCGATAACTTGTTTCTCTCTTTTCAGCGGCCTCGTCCGCTAGGAACTCTTCCGGCTCCAGCGCGACCACCACCATCTACCACCAGTACTACAACCAGCAGGGTCAGCAGCCAACTGGAGGAGGAGGGCAACACCCGCCACCGCTACCAAGACACCAGCGCCACCACGACGGCGACGGCGGCGGCGGCACGCAGCTGTCGCAGCAAGCGCACTCGGCCGAGTCAGACTCTTCGCTGTCGGCGGTCGTGTCCACCCGGCGGCGCAGCACGTTCCACGCGGCTGCCGGGCAGCAGCTGCCAAAGCACAGGAAGGACCAGCAGCAGCTGTATCTGGAACCGGCGGATAGCAATAACGCAGGCATGCGGCAGCAGCAACAACAGCAGCAAGCTGCATCCGCGTCCGCGGCATCTGCGGTGCTGCGTCACAGACAGTCCATAAGCGAGGAGAAGGCGCTTGGGTTGCAGCGTCATGCCGCGCGTGGTCCGACCATGCCTGGGACTGGAGCTGCTCACAACACACAGGAGCAGCTGCAGCAAATCCAGCAGATTCAACGGCAGCATTTCAAGTATGTTCCAAGCGATTCTATCCATGTTAAGGAGTTCTTGTATAGTGTATTTGTGTTTAGATGCAGCCATGAGGCCCGCAACAAGCTTGGCTCCCGTCTGGTCGGTGCTAAGAACGCGCCTTTCAAAGGCTTGCTCAAGAAGATGGGGAATAAGCTGAGCTGCTCCTGCGGCCCACTCAAGATCAAGGGCTACCGGTTTGATGGGCAGGAGCCCTGGGCGGCTGGAGGAGCAGGAGGAGGGCAGCATGGGGCTAACGGCGGGGTCAATGGGTACAGCGCGGGGCAGCAGTCGACTCAGCAGCAGCACGCAGCTGCTGTGGCCGCCACCGGAGCGAGCAGCGGGCGAAGGGGTCGCAATGATGCGCACTTGCTCAGGTAAGTGCTTCTGATGAATTAACATTGCTAATGAATCATTCTGATGAATTTGTATTCACAATATGATATTAGGACGCGCTAATCTCCAGTTTCCATAACTACGCAGTTTGTCAATCTTTCTGGCTTCTTTGCTCTGTATAGTTCTACTAAACCTAATGATATAGTTTTCATAGAGATTTAGAGTTATTGATGTTATCCACAGAATTAACGATACGGTTTTAACATATAGAATCCTCTTACATTCTCCTACTAACCATTACTGTCACTCTGTTATTGAAAGCAAATACACAGTAATTATCCGAGGCTTGTTGTTTTTGGCCTCGCTTAATTACATAATTACCATTCGTGTCAATTGACCTTTAATGTGATTTTGTTACGGAGACAAACAATTCACAGTTGATTTTAATAGCCAAACAATCCTATTATTAACTGTTTAATATCGAGAATTAGATCGTAGCCTCTTAAACCATATTTTGAACAACCTTAGTATATAATTGCAGCGTTCATTACAATATAACCTTGTAGTTACTTGTACTTTAATCACTTTTTTCTCTCTCTCTTTCTCTTCTCCTCGCCTATATCTCTCACTCCTCTTCCTTATAAAATACAATATAAAATATTGTCATTAACCCCAAAATGCCAAAATATCCCTTAATCCTTACACAAAACCAACCCAAATATGCGCAATAATAACCAATTGAAAAAAACTTTCACCTATCTTTTAATTTTCCACCAAAAATAATCCAAAACACTCCACAAACTTAAACGCCAATCCTCCTAATCACCCGCTCAAACCCGCTCAAACCCGCTCAAACCCGCCCAAACCCGCTCAAACCCGCCCACTCTCCCTACCGTCGTCACCCACACACAGCTCGATTCCCATTTGCAGACTCTGGGCTGAGGTGTTCCACGTGACGACGAGCTCGTCCGGCTCGGTCAAGTGGACTCAGGTGTCCGAGGACCTCGTGCCCGTCAACATCACGTGTCTGCAGGACGCGGCGCCCGAGCAGGTCGTCTTTGTCGTCACCGCGTACAACTCGCAGGTGGAGAAGATTCTAGATGTCAGGCTGGTGCAACCGGGTGAGTTATAGTTGATGAGCCAATTATCAATGCAAATGTAAAAGAGGCTTTGTGTGCCTTTTTATGGCTAGAATAATTGAATTTTAAGATTTAAGGCCAACTGCGCACTGTCCAATCAATTGGCAATAAGTCATTGACTTTAAAAATAATATTGGTATTGTAAAGAACCTATAATTCTAAAAGTGCGAGTAATTGGGAGCCCCGCTGAATGCGATATTCTCATATAACAAGGGCCGCCATTAGCAAATGTATTGTTCTTCTCTGCGGGGCAGTTCAACAAAATATGATGAAACATATTTTAATCAATGATATTTTTATTATATTTTGTAACCTGATCCTATTGGAAAATATTCTTAATCAATTGTATCCGTCTTATACTTCTGTAACCCCATACGGTTGCGAAGATTAAAAAAAACTAATTAATCTCCCAATAGAGCGTTCATTTATACGTATTTTCCAGGTACTCGCATCGGCCAGGCGTCCGAGTGCTTCGTCTACTGGAAGGACACCGTCACCAACGACACCTGGGGACTCAACTTTACATCGCCCATCGATGCCAAACAGTTCAGAGAGTGCTGCGTAAGTTTTCATCGGATGACTTAAATTTATAATATTCTCGTTGGGAGACCCACCGTGCATGCTCTATATTCATATTCTGTGCAAGTTAAGAGAATATATTTACCCGTTTAGCTACATGACACCTGCAAAATCTCTTTCCAGGATGCGAGTCGCTTCAACAGCCGCATGAATCGCTCTTCCACGACCTTGGGCGGCGGTCTCAAGCCCTCGTCCCGCTCCACGCCGGCATCACCCAGCAGATCCCGCGGCGCCGCGCACAGTCACTCCCATGGCCACAGCCACGGCGAGGGTGAGCCGCGCTGTACTTGCATGAGTAGCGATGGGCAGCAGCAGCAGCAGGGAAGGATGAGGTCGCATCATGATCCGAGGGCGAGAGGTACGTGCGACATGATTACGCTGTACAAGAGCGGAGGCAGGCATTATTACAACTAAATATCAGGTGCTGCTCTATTACCTACGGAATCCACTCTTCAAAGTTGGTCGAAAAGATGATAGAGGAGTACATGGAAAATACAATACTTGTCGGATATGAATAACGCAAATTAATTTGTAACATGTACAATTTAAGCAGGAATAGCAAAAAGTTATTTCACGTCCTAATAATGCCTAACTCCGTTCCAATAACACTCAACAGTACTTCTCTTGGTGCATGCAAACTGTCGCGCATTCGATGTTGGTGTTTAAAGAGGGTTTAAAAGGGGTTCACTGATGTTACTATTGTATAAATGAAGTCTTCTAAACTGGCAGTTATAGGAATGATGCTTACTACACGTATTTAAACATATGATCCATTTGGGACAAAAACTGTTAGGCTGCTTGGAAGATTCGATTTCTTCAGTTATAAATATCGCTTCTAGAACAGAATGTTTTAAATGTAAGGATCGTTCTGTATTAACATGAACATGTTAAATAGTAATAATAATGCTATTTCTATTATCATTGTTTTATATTTTGTGGCAGAGTTTAGAAAGCTTTCCAGAGAGTATCCCTTAGACCAATTTTGATGAAAGCTCTTGAACAGTTGAGTAGTTAATTTATGTTAGGAAACAAAATCACACCCCAATACTCATCATGCATCACACATACTTTTTATAGGAAACAAAGTTTATGGAAAAATGTTAGACTTTCACTATATTAAGGGCACATTTTGCCCCGAAGAACAATAATTTACTTCCCCTTATATTAGTCCTGAAAGTTCTTCACTTCCAAAACCCAGCAAAATAGCAAGATCTCTACTGTACCAAATAAAATATTTGTTTCTCAATAACAGTAGAATATTTCATCTTTAAGCAATAATTTAGACTAAGTTCGTAAGTAGTTTCATTTGGTACAGTAAAGCCTAATTCCCATTTGCACTCCCATTCAACTGTGTTAATAAACTCATCCTCCTCCTCCCCCATCCCCTCCTTGCCCTTCCTCCCACATGCAGGAGGCTGCTCCACCTCAGCGTCCACTCAGCAGCTGAGCCGGCACCACTACGGCAACAGCACCGCGGACCTGCTCCAGCTGGGCAACGGTGGCAAGGGCAGCAGGCAGCGTAAGCGCATGCGCGAGACGCAGAGCACTCCGAGCAGCCCCACCAGGCGGCCGCCCCCGCGCGGCGGGCATGCGCACTACCAGGGGGATCAGCATCAACAGTGCACCTGTAGTATGGATAGCGGGCGCAGGATGTCCAAGGCTCAGTACAAGGGGCGCGGTACGTGCAGACACAGAGAAATACTTCAAGAGACTACAAATGCTTTGTTCAGAGTATAGTTTGCACGTAAAATCTTCAATAGTTGGTGTGGTCGTCCCTCTTTTTTTCTCTAATTTGTGTTTGCTCATGAAAAGGACATTGCGACTCGAATATGTTACAATAAAATATATTTAATAAAGTTAGCCTAATTATATATGAAAACTAATGATGGATCATAACATGCATGTAAATATTCATATAATTCCACAAGTTAAAGTTGACCGAGATTTAATACTGCCATCATAAACATTTATCTAATCATAATGTACATTGTACTACCAGAGACAAAGAGCTCTTTGAACTAATATTACTTTCTCCTTATGCTTCTAAAACGTTCTTTGCATCATAACTCATATTAATTCTCATTCTCTGAGCTTGTTCTAATCCTTCAAGCACGCATCAAGACAATGCTACAGTGCAAAATCAAAGAAGAATTTAAGACTGTTGAATTACATTCTTTGATGCAACACTGTAGCCTTACGACAGAATGTGTCCCTTCCTTATTACTATGATAGGTGTCCAACGTATTGTACGCCCAAATATTCATTCCAGGATCTCAAACGCTGCCGCGCAACATCTGCTCGTCCCGGGACGACCTGAGCGACGCCAGCCGCATCTCGGGCGCGCACTCGACGTCCTCCGTCTACGACAACGTCGGCGGCGGTAAACCGCGTCGCCCGCCGCCGCACCCACCGCACCAGGAGCCGCAGCCGGGCGGTTACGGGAGTGTGCGGGAGGGGCCGCGGCGCGGGCACCAGTCGCGGTCCGCGGATCGGCCGCGGACAATCCGGGCGTGCGACGCCGAATGGCGGCCGCGGCGGCGGCGGTAGCAATGCGAGTTCATTGCGTAGCAGGGGAAGTCTGCACAGCTCAAAATCGGTCGATTATTCACGGGCAATGGCGCCGAATGTGAGAATTAAAATAATTGACCTTTTGCAACATATATTCCTACTTTCGTGTTTAATCTAGATGCGTCACGGCCTCCGCAGCAAGAGCACGGACCAGCTCCACCTCGCTGAGAATGGCGGTCGCGGCAGCTGCCAGCTGGACTCAGGCACGCTCAAGACGATGCGCCAGCCGGTGGTGCACACGGCGCCAGAGTCGCCGGTCACGTCGCCAGAGGGCGGCAGGGGGAGGAGGGGGCAGCAGATGGGCAAGCACAACGGGTGAGTGTCTGTGAACGTACACCAGTAGATTATTAGTAGGTTTCGTTTTCTCAATGTGCCAAAACGATTTCCCGATTATTATTTTTTGCCAAGCAGGTGATATCTGACAGGCTGAAAGTGACATGAAAAGAAGAATCAAGATATAATAGGCTCGAAAATGTGACATTGACATTAACACAATATTACAGCTACGCCCATCCAATGCACCCAGGCCGTGGCGGCGGCGGACGTGGTCAGCACTATGACAGCGACCGGGAGGGATTCATGTCCGAACCGGAGGCCGGAACCCGTAGACGGAGCTCCAAGCTCCTGCACGCCAACTCAACCGCCGGCGGGGCACCTCCTGTCGTGCCCTACGGTAGTGGGGCAGTTGCACGGGGTCGAGGTGGGCCCTACAAGGGTCCGCAGCATCAGCAGCCCAGGGCGAGTCGCGGTGAGCTGTTTCTGGACTTTAATGAGCGCCAGATGCAGCAGCAGCAACAACAACAGCAGCAGGGACAGCAGTCGAGTCCGCCGTCCGATTCTGGCGGCATCTTTGATTCGCACTGCTTTGCAACGACTCCGAGTTCGAGCAATCCGAATAGTGATCTGGAGGGTGGCGTCAATGAACCGGTATGAACGAGTTAATTTAAGGAACACATTAAGTCATTGCTCGAGCTTGTATTTCGGACATCATAAAAGTCGTATTTTTTTCATTTAGAATCTTTTTTATGATGTGGTCGTATATGAGATTATAGTAATATAATAAAGTTTTAACCCCTTACTCTACCAGGGTGTTGATGGCGCTAGCCCCACCAGCCAACTCCTCATGGACTACGAGGAACATCTTCGCAACACTCTTGAGAAGGGATTGGACGCAGAGAGCTACAGTCTGCACACATTCGAGGCGCTCCTCTCGAGGTCAATGGAGAATCTAGGTAATCAGAAGCAAATATATACTATAAAACGGCACGGTGACTACCTCAGTACAATTAGCAACTTGCATTCAGATATTGTAGAGCTCTAAGTTTTGTGTGCACAAGTAAAAAGAGGTTAAAGTAAGCGGAAAATAGCATAGGGTCTATTAATGAGGTATCAGTCTACGAATGATAATAAGTATAAGACATAGCGCATATTATTCATAATTTAAATACTGTATTAGATGTTCATTGATTCCAGCATGAATGTATTCATCATTTTTATGGTTACGACTTAATTACCCTAGGGCTTTGACATTTCAGTTATAATACTTATAATTAGGCAGCATTGTAGCCATGCATGGCCATGGATCATACCAATAATATGACCTCTAGAACAGTTCAAATAACCATTCCATCCCAATGTATAAGTTATTAACGTCATATTTTCTTCTTCATCATCATTTCAGAGCAAGACCTCCACGAACTTGGTCATGAGCTCAACCCTCAGACCTCCTATCTCAAACGAAGACGTGAGTAAATGGAAATGGAGAGAGAGAGAGAGAGAGAGAGAGAGAGATAAATAATAAAGCAGGCACTACACACAAAGTGAGCAAAAGAAGAGCTTGATATTGAGAGGAGACACTGTTTCTTTTAGAAGGTG
>LR140838.1:0-14721 GCA_900659605.1 Tisbe holothuriae | reverse complement strand
CCTGCCCCTACACGACTCGATTCATTTTTCTTTTATTTATATTGCGTCAATAGTGTTCTCTCAGCCTCCCTGCACCCAGTGCACTCAATGTTCTCCTCTCTCTATTCCCTCACTACTGCACTCTGCCCTGCCCTGCACTAAGTGCACTCAATCTTCTCCTCTATCTATTCCTTCAATACTGCACTCTGCCCTGCCCTGCACCCAGTGATGGTCAAGAGCCCACTCTCTCTCCCTATTCCTTTACTACTGCACCCTGCGCTGGAATCACTGTAAGATTTGCAGTGAAGGACTTCATTAATAGCACAGTACATAAATCCTTACAGTGATTATTTCACCGGCAGTCTACCAGAAAATGAGACCGTACTATCGTACTATACATTGTTCGTTCCCTTTGCAGTAGCGCAGATTCCTCCCTCGGCCTCCCTGCGTCCACCTCCCCCAAGAGCGGCTCGTCCTCCCCCGCCGGCCGGCGCTCCCCCAACTCCTCCTCCTCCAACCTGCTCACCCCGTTCGACGGCAACGACGGCAACGGCGGTGAGAGCGGTGGCGAGGGCGAGCACGATGAGGTCAAGGCGCTGCCAGACAATTTTCCCAGTAGACTCGATAAACCGAGGAAGAAGAGGTTCGTTATAAGATACAGTCGTTAGCGGGTAATGTACTAATAAATGTCCTTATTCTAGTTTTCGTCTGAGTTTCAAGCGTAAGGAGTCTTCAAAGAAGAAGAAACAGGAAGCCGCAGCTGCTGCGGCCGCGGCTGCTGTGGTCAGTGCGGCAGGCGGGCAGCCTGCGGATGACCTTCTCAACATGGCAGCGCCATTCTCGAGCTCAGCTGGAGCAACACTCTTAGGTAATTGTTCAAAGATGACACAACCACTTATTCTTAGTATAGAATGAATTGATCTAACCAAGGCGTACTCATGGATGGAGCTAGTAATTAGTTTTTGGTAACGTCCTTTAACTAAAGTTCCTTCTGCTGTGAAGGAATCGAGAGTTTTAGATTATATTTATATTTGTCTGTTATTTACAGGAAGCGACCTCCGCGGCAACGGCAGCGGCAACCACACCCCGACCGACCCGAGCATGGGCCACGGCGGCAACATCACCGGCCCCGTCCCCGCCAAGTTCATCCGCGCCACCTCCGTGAAGCACAACACGCTCTCACCCGTCTGGAACGAGCGCTATCGATTGTAAGTTATTTCCGTCCTTGGAGAGATTTGCGAAAATCCCCTGTTGCTGCTGATGTTGTTATTGTGGGTGGGTGGTTAAAGTTATGCGGCGAGTTTAGAAAGCTGTGGCAGAGTAGATAGTCTGAAGTTAGGAGACAAGGGTTCTTTTCCCGTTGTATAGAATTCTACTAATCTTAGCTGTCATTGGTTTAAGCAATTATATGTCTTACCCCAGAACAGATTGAGTCAGTAAAAATTACAAATAGTTTTCTACTTCTCTGTTTATGTCTATTGCCGCGTGGCTTATTCTCGTGGGAAATTGAATCGAGTGGTTTTGGACGTATTCCTAAAGGTTAAAAGGGAATATTATACAATATTTCTCATGAGAGCCTCTGATGATGATATAATAATGCGGTCAAAAGAACTTTGACGAGGCACTTTTGTGTCTTGAATGTACGCTTTTACTGCCTTTTATTGTATAATTTCCTATGCACTAACCTTAGCCTTGGTCCAGACCATAAAAGCTTCGTAGTTTAGGTAAAATCACCCTAGAATCAAGGCCACTTTTGCCTAGAATCAAGGGTCTGTGCCTAGAATAGATTTCCAGGCTTCTGACAATACTCATCTGGTAGTAGTTTAAGATACATATGGTGAACTTAAACCCAATTTCAGTTCTCATTAATCAATTATGTCTCCTTACAACCTTTCTCTATACCCTTGCTTACAACTTAGAGTTGCGTGATAAGAAAGAAATTTCGGCATTAAAAACAGCTATTCTTGGCGGACATTTCTAATTTTCTATGTCGTGTGGTCTATCCTTAGATGCGTCATCTTAAGTCTCCCCTCCTTATTCAAGTAGGGATCAAAAAGGAACTTTTTAGTGACACGCACAATGGGAGCCGCTTTAAGATGGGAAATTGGCCCTCCTCTCTCATTTCCTCCGAATATTCCATTCTCCATTTTCTCTCTTCTTTCCTTTCTTCCAGCGATATTGACGACGCTCAGACGGATATTCTGCATCTTGACATTTGGTGAGTACAATTACATAATGGAATTAACATATAAAACTTTTAAAACTAAGTAAGCCTTGCCTTGGTTAAAATATGTTTTAACATGATTGAATTACTTTTAAAATATATTTAGCCCTTTGTAACGCTTAAATACACACAATTTGTTTAACGTTTATGCTGAGCAAAAGCGTGATGATTAGCTACATATGTGTGTGCGAGCGAGCTGCCATTTCCCGGAATAGAAAAGTGAAAACACAAAGGCAGAAAAAAGCTGTCTAAAAAGAGTTTTTTTTTCGGGGAAGACGGAAGAGCTTTGAAAAAAGTTTCCCATTTTTTTCGGCCAGACGGTTTTGATGGCTTTCTTCGACTTCTCATCTTTTTAACCCTCTAACTAGACCATGGCTTCATAGGGTTGCTAGATCTTTACTACTTTTCTTGCCATTATGAACCCTCCTTCACCAAAGAATGGTATTGTTATGTGACCCTTATTGGCTGTACAAAATATGTCTTTTGGGAATGCCCCTTTCGAAAAACCAATCTCAAATATCTACTGGCTAGATTTCTTAGTAACGAAATGACACTAGTTCTAGGATTTTAAAATATGAAACTGCAAAGTGCATTGCATGTTTAAGGAATCATTTTAAAATATAACTTATAACATGCAGTTGTAATGTTAATTTTCAGGGACAACGACGACGAAGCGTCCGTCTTTGACGCCGTGAGCAAGCTCAACGAAGTGAAGGGCATGCGTGGACTCGGCCGCTACTTCAAACAGGTGGCTCAGTCAGCTCGCACGGGTGGGCAGGACGACTTCCTGGGCAGTGTCAACGTGCCGATGAGGGACATCCCATCGCATGGGGTGGAGGCGTGGTACAAACTAGAAGGTAGGCCTGACTCAATACCTAACATCCCTGGAACACTTGTTAAATGTAAGAAATCATGGGTTAGTATTGTCTGCGGTTGAACACTGAAATTCTGAGCCCCATGCTTGTTATTGAACATCTCTAGGTAAGAGGAGCTCTAGCAACAAGTGGAAGAGGAGGATGAAGAAAGCTCCTTGGTGCGCTCAAGGTTAAAAAAAGAGCTGAGAGTGAAAGGAAGGAAAGGAAGGCTGAGAGGAGTGTACTCTTGCTCGTTCCACTAATACTTAAAACATCGATATCTGAGATGAAATGGAAGGAAGAGGATACCGCTTTTATCCGGGGAAAAAGAAACCTTTTCTGCGTGGCGGTATTTCAGCAGTTGTATAAACGTATTTGGAAAGCGATTAAGTTTGGTAGTTTTCCCTGTAGGTTACATAATCAAACGATAGGCTTTCCCATTTACCAATATGATATACTTTCACATGGGAATTTTGTAGAGGGAAGGGAAAATATAAGAGCGAATGATCGTTTCTCTCAAAACATCATTTGGTCTTAAAGTATTTTTCTCTCCCAAACCAGAAAAGAGTCAGTGCAGTTTTCAACTCTCTGGTAGAAGGAGAGAGAAGAAGTCAAGATAAAGTAGAGAGGAGAAGTATGAACTGGGGATGCCATTTTAGGACGTTACTCTTCAAGACTTTAAGTGTACTTTACAATAAACGTAATGTGCATTAAGACAATGGCAACCCTCATGTTAACATTGACTGAACATTCTTTCAAGAGCTAACTTGTCTTCAACAAGCTCTCTCTCTCTCTCTCTCTCTCTCTCTCTCTCTCCCATGCATCACTGCCAATTGTTGAACGATATGCCCAAAGGCCTTTTATATCATCATCAGAAATGATTCTTTATTGTTATTTTAACCTAGCCAATATTATGTTGATATCAGGTCGTGTGTCAGCCACAGTCGCACATTATTAATAATGCAAGCTGATGAGGTCAGCAAAGAGTTTTGCGCTGGGCATTTTGTACTCGCATATGATGAAGTGGACTTGTAGTAGTATGAGGTAATCGAATGAAAAGCTGCTCATACATTATTTATAGGCTGCAGGTCTGGTAAAACATGGACCTTTATTTAAACGACCATGAACGGCTTAATATGTTGCTTGCAGTTGACAAAAACATTATAATTTGCCCCTCTATTTAACCAGCAACTACTTCCGCCTGTCACAACCACAAAATTGAAAGATTTAGGAGTCCAAAGTTAGTACGAGGACAAAGTTTTGCCTTCTTCTACGCACAGCTGAGTCGTGTCATGCTTTCCTTCTTCCCCCGAGACTTAAATGCACTTCTGATCGTTATTTCGACTGTTGTGTGTGAACGAGAAGTGCACGAAAAACTGAGAGAGAGCATTATTCACACAGGGAAGTCTCTGAGCTACGTGCGATCAAAGGTCGACCGTTTTCAGGAGACACAATTTATGACTCTGTCATTGTAACTCTGAAGAAGAAAAAGAAAAAGAACTTCCTTTTGACGACGTTCTTTTTCTATTCTTCTCGTTTTTCTCTCGCTCGCTCAAAAGACTTTTCGTCGCCTCAGGCCCGCTTATCCTTATGCCGTGGCCATACGATATAAACGAAACATCCTTTTAACCATTGTTCATTTAGATGTTCTTATATCGTGTGTCGATGACCTTACAGACAGACATATGAAGAGAAAGCAACGGCAGACACACTGACAACAACTACCAGTTGCTCGTATAAGATATTATATACGAGGAAAAGTAAAGTCGGATGTGTACATGGCAGCAACACTAAGCTCAACGGTACAGTCAACAATCTAAGCATATACATTAGGAATGAGAGAGGAGTATTTGAACGTGCAGGAATGCTGTGGAGAAAGTAAGGAAAGAAAGAAAGGTCGATTGTATGGCTTGAGTAGGAAAAAATAAGGCCTTTTGATCTTGAAGTAGTCTCGGCATATAATGGAAGAATCATCAAGTCCGTTTATTGCCGATACTCTCTCTATTTACTTGACCTACTGTGAGAGAGAGAGCTTACATGAGTCAGTGTTCTTCTTATCTAAGTCTACAGGTGTGTGCGTGACTCAGCACTCTCTATTCATGAAAGCTACTCAAAACCAACTTTTTCAGCATGTCGCTGAAATAATAATTCAACATGTCATTAGAAAGCGTAGATGGAAGTTGAGTCCCTTGGGAGTCGGTTTATATGACGAGCATGAAATGGAGGAAGAGGGAAGCGAGGGATTAGACTAAGAGACTAAAGGTTTCTTAATGGACAATGCACACAAAGAGAGTACGAAAGGACAATGTAAAGACAGATTAATTATTAAGGAATCAAATTTGGCTAATGTCCACTTGCATTGTTAGAAGATCATTTATTAAAGTAGTCAACTCTGTTTAATACTATTTTGCAGAACAAATACGTAAAAATGTATCTCTGTTTGTGTATTATAAATGCATACAAGATAGAACTACACGACACATGTATTATTGAACCGATATTGTGCGTCCAATACGTATCCATCAATTTTGCATTTACAACCAATGCAATGCATATAACGTCCTAAAATTTGCGGCCTTCCCTCGCACTCTGTGAAGGCATATTTAAAGCCTTTCAAAACTACTCGGAAGCCTTCAGAAAAATGCATTTTTGCCATCGTCATCGTGAATAACACTTCTACACACTGCCATTTAAATACTAAACACAGCAGCATTTTATACATCCTCTACGTATCGCTACCCTGCTTCTCGCCCGTACCGTAAATTCTTTATTTCCAGCGCGGAGTGCCCGGTCCAACATCCAAGGCTCCATCAAGCTGAAGCTGTGGCTGTCGACCCGCGAGGACCGCGGCTTGTCTGAGGAGGAGGACCTGGCCAATGAGATCAGACAGCAGGAGCAGATCTACTCAGTCTTTCTCGACCACCATCTTACGACCATGAAGGTAGGCTGACTAGGCTCTGTTTTTATCTTTTGCATTAGTTACACTATGTGTTTGGATTACAAGACTTCCAAACTCCAGATTGACGGGAAGCATATCATTGTTGGGTATCAACTGTAAGACTTCTTTAATTTTTTTGAAAACTATATGTTACAAACCATCAATCTTGTATTTGTAAGCTTTTCAGTTCCATTGCAATTAATGCCCTACAAATGCAATGGATTGGAAGTAACTAATGATACATATAATTAGTCTAGACTAACGGACCGTTTACATTAAAGCAACTTTTCCCGCTGAGCCCCTTGACAGTTGACACGGATCAAAATACACTGTATTTTTGCAACAATCTAGTCTAATTAACGCCACTTTCTTGTCTAATTAACTCTCCATTGCACAGAATAATCAAGTTATAACAGACCATTTATTATAAGCACAACAATTGAGCAGTAAATTGGTAGTTAGATTGTAATGTGAAGAAAAAAACCTTCTCACGGTGAAAGTGACTCGGGGAAAACTCTTGACTTTTTGTCGGATTTCTCAGGGATTTAATCTACGCCACTTTTTTGTTTCACCACAGTTGTTATTTTATGATTAATTAATTATTTAAGGCTAGAAAGAGCAGCAGCAGCGAAAAGCCAACTCATAAATATCATATTTTTGTTATGAGAACTTTTTTCGCAGGTAGTGAACATTAATTATTATTGGATCACCATGCAAGGAGATATGTTTTAAAAGTGTTTGGTCAGATTTAGCTCCACGAACGTATTCTCATAGTAGTTTTCAGAACAAGGTTTCATAGAATGAGATAGCTTAGTGATGAATATAATATTGTAAAAATGGCACTTTCATATTAACAAATTAATGGTATGAATGATATTTAGGAAAGGTACAAATGTACCAAAATATGTCTCATATTTTACACGTATCTTCAACTGCATCAACTACTAAAACATCCTTTGGAACGCACATTTTATTATATATTTATTTCATTAGGGTTTGCACATTCTCCTCTAAGGGCCCTTAGCTCTGAATTGTCCCTTTATATTACTAATGTTCAAAAGACATGTTTATGAGACAGTTTGTACATTGCATATGCATTGGCATGTTCTTCATATACTTCACTTCTACGGAGGCGCTTTCTTAACTTTTGAATGTGCTGATATTCCTGATATATTTGTATATCAGCATCAATTCTCAGTCTGAAATGACATATGGAGACGAGAGAAGTTTTGAATGAATTCCCATGCTCTCCATCACATGTCAGCGTCTCTCTTGTCATATAACCTGAAGAATACACCGCAGAATATGAGACACAAGAAAACTATCAGCATCAGGGGAAGGTTTGGTTAGCTGCTGCCAAGTACTCCTCTCTGGATATTAGAAAACGACTTGCTGTTGCATATCAGATCTCTAGTTGAACCAACTACGTAGTATTAAGATAATAAAGAGTTAAATCAAGATGAGAATCAGTGTCAAAGAAGTACACTAATTTTCAGCCTAAGCATAACAACTCCTCTATATGCATCATTGTTCCTCAAGAGAAACCCTGAATGATATTCAACATGGCTTAAAACTCTTTTTCAGTTGTAATTATTCCGTTGTTTGCCTGACTGACCCTCATCAAGCTTTTAAAAAGAAATCCTTTTCCAGTCAGAAAAGGCTTTAGCTCATGTCGGAAAGTAATAAATGAATGCAGGTCGTGTATACAGTACATACTACGACCACAAAGGCTCGTTTATAGTGCATTTGTCAACTGAGCTTGTTGCTCGAATAATGATCCTGTTGTATGCTTTCGGATGGCGGCAAGAAGGGTGCATTTTATGCAAAATGTCTCACTGTGGGGAACATGATCATGCATAAGCACAGTTTGTAGCATGTTGATTATGACGAAAGGATTTAGAAACCGTGTTATGGTGTATATTGCACAGCTATTTATCAGTAATAGCTATAATATTTTGCGCTTAAAGAGTGCATCTAGCAGTACCTTGAATTGCTGGCTGATTATGATCGATTGTTAGAATTGAGAGTATTTGTTTTACTATTACTACTGCGTATTACTGCATTTATGTATAACTGAACTCATCGCATAGCAATCATAAATTCAAGATCGATATGCTTATATTTTCTCAGCGTGAGTCTTTTTCGTTGTTGTTGTATGCTAATGCATTAATGCTTTCAGTCAGAACGAAGGGAAATCCATTAAATGTACATATTTTCAACAAATTGAATTACTCGTACAATAAAACCATTATTCAGCTGGCTTTTAAAATATGACTGACAGCTGCCTATACATTATTTGCCTCTCTAGCTTTTTACACAACAAAATTGACGAGTAGGTTTATTGAATATCACTGACCTTGTATTCATGTCTCAGGTCCAGTTTCAATAATATATTTTAATGCTACAGTGGTTTAAATGACATTCAAACATTTAGGCATTACATACTTCATTTCTGGATAGGCTGCTCAAGAATGGCAAGAATTACTTTGTAATTATTGATAATCTTCTTGCCAGACAGATTAACTTGAACAAAACAACAAGATTTTCCCAAGTCCATATCCTTTCCTTCCATTTCTGTATTATTTTCTTCCATGATGCGTCAGCAGGAACTAGATCTATGGGAAGAAGAAGAAAAAGGTTAATTACATGCATGTATCTGACCTCTATTACTTCCCTACCAAACATTGTTGTGCTTTGTAAAAAATGCTGGGACTTAGACAAAGACATATAGAGTGAACAAAGCTGACAATTTGGTACACAGTAAAAACCTGCCAGTTCCTTGCTCGTGTCTATGTTGAGCCTATTCATAAAGAGATCTCTTTAACTTCACAGACATGTTTAAAGGCATTCTCCAGTCGGGTTCTTTCTTTCCATGCCAGATGCATGCATGCAATGTTATCTATATTCTGTTGATGAGCTCAGTTTTCAATTATCTATTTATTTTTGGGTACGGATGGAATTAAGGGGTTTAGGAGCTGTACTGTGCTGTGTACAGAGACCAAGGTTAATCCGACGACGCAAAGTGAATTATAAATGTGGTTGCGTTTGCCGCCTTTTACCCCTTAACTGATTCATGTATTATGCATGGAATGGTCTTTCAACTCTGACCCCAGTATTGAGGCAAATACATATTGGGACGTAAAATATAATGGTATCAATGGCCCTTTTAAATAATTATGTCGACTATTGGAAAACTCTATTCACACAAAGCAATCTCTTTTAATAAATATTGAATAGCGTCAGAGCTAGTACGGGAGTCGATTGACAATCGAATGTACTTTGAAAGTAATTGACGACTGAATGGAAAAACTCTATCCCGCCGAGAATGGTTTATCTTTAGTTTCACTCTGTGAAAGAGAGATGTGAAGTTCAACATGGTATTAATACGGCGCAAGAACACAAAGTTTTGTGTCTCATATCTTGAATCTTGTGTAGCTTAAATTTACAGAGGTAATTACAGTATTCACTTAAAATTTACGCCATTGAAATTACCGTCACTTTAAACCAATTCTTGGCGGGAGTGGTTTCTTTGTTGAAATACTACATTATTCAACATAAAAGTCGCTCAGGCTTACGAGTTAAAAGGGCTCTCCAGTGAAAGTGCTAAACCTGCTAATATGTCGCATACAGTGAAAGAATGCAAAAAATATCCAAAGTTTATACTCTGCTCTTTAACTCCCTTTTAGATGACAGCAAGTACGTCACAACTCAAAATTTAATGGCTAAAGGGCTCATATACACATCTAGCTTTTAAAAGGCCAAGTTTATGTATACGTCTATAAGATATGATCATTCATTAAACCAGAGTAGTAGAGACGTGCAGTTGATAAAAGAAAATTTACTAAATTATGGCTTAATATATTAATAAATTCCTCTTTCAGCGTCCTTGGGAGTGGGACGGCGACCTCCCCGAGGCCGCCAGCCACATCCTCCACCAGCACGTGATCCAGGGCGACCTCACCGACCTCCAGGTGGCCGCACTTCGGTGGCGCGCGCTCTTCAACCGGGCCAAGCAGACGCAGATCCACTTCAGGGTGTTGTACGAGGCGGTCAGGAATCTGGAGGAGAGGTGGGAGAGGGATAGTCTGTCACCAGCAGAGGTAGGGACACTAAGCATATTTTTTACAGTACTATAAAACAACAAGAATGACCAATATTGTACATTGACGAGATTCAGTCCATCATCAAGGAACTTTAAAAGGATGGATTTGCTGCTTCTCTACATGGCGGTCGACTGTTGGCTGTTCTTTAGCATGACCATATGCATGGCTTTGTCCATTGGCTCAGTTTGGCTAATACTAGCTAACTAGATTAAAGTATCATGTCAAAATACACATCACTCGTATAATTTTTCGATCATCTTTTAAAATACGTAAGCTGTGTGTGGATGTAGCGGTTGCTACTGCAGCCCAGTCAGGAAAGAAAACTCGAAATCAAAAGGGAAAATTAGTTTCCTAAACCTTTGAAGATGAAGAAGGAGAGAGTGGGAAAGGAAATTAACTTTTTAAATGACTTTCTTGCATGAAGAGAGGCGAGAGTTGGAAATGGGACAAGGAAGAGATGCCAGCAATAATATTTTGCTCAAGTGGTAATGCGACACTTAATTGGTAATTGAGCTGTTTATTAAATTACTATTTACATACAGTTTCTTGCATTTTTCCTCCTATTTTTCCTATCAAAGTACTCGTATGTCTACATTTCAATCGCGTCTCCATTTCAAAGCTGTCAAAAATAGCGCACACATTGGTTCTGAATGGATGTTCTCCTGAATATGATCGATATGAATATTGGGGGACATTTATCAATGACTGAAGAAGTTGTCACCTCAACGTATCTACAAGACGTTGATGTGACATTTTCTTCGAAATATATTGTAAACTTAACGTTAAATGTAATGAAACAAGTATGACATTGTTGACATTTTTAAAGGACAGTTCAAAATATCACAGCTTAAATATGTGTAAAAATGCATCTTTGCACCTTTGGAATGTAAAATGGCATTTCAATGGTTGGATGAAGTGTTTTTTTTATCTCGAACGTTGTTAAATCACTATCTATCGGGTATCAATGTAACTTTTTCCAAGTATTTCTGTCATATTCTTGCCACCAAGATTTGTAGATAACCCCATTTTTATAAGTATTCAAATGAAGACATTGTTCCGATAAAACAGCATCCTCCTTCCTCTGTCTGGTTACTGCCTTGACAACGATGGTGAACCATACTTTTGTCGAATTATATTTTCATTCTAAAGCCCAATTAATTGGTAGCGCATAGTATGTCCGACCAAAAGAGTTGAGGAGGACCGAAAATGACATTTTGAATAATATCGACTCATGAAATGGAGCTCCTCCGACTATATATAGGCATAGGAATAAATCCGACTTTGCATAAGGAATAAATCCGACGCCAAGTACGGAATGTAGTTTGTCCGACCAGGCATTTACAAATAATTTAATGAATGTAGTTGGTTTGACTCTGAAATATGAATAAGTCCTACCAGAATACATTTTGAGTAGTTGGTCCGACCAAGAAATAGGAATTAGTCCAATCACCAATATTGGACCAAATCCGACCTCAGATACTTGGAAGAATGTCGGACTTAATCATTTACAGGCTTTCGGCAATTCTCCTTTACAAACTTATTGTCGGAGTTTCTCATTAACAGACTTTCGGTGTTTTTCTTTTAGCAAATTACTGTTGGAGTTTCTACTTTTCATCATTTTAGGAACTAGTCTGAAATATTTACAGTCGAATTAATGGCACGGTAAATAATAATTCAGTTCGTAGGTTGGCGGCACGGAGACACACTCAACTCTAACCAACTGTCCCACTGCCCTAGCAGGAAAGTGGGAGGAGAAAACCACTAAAACCAAGGTTTTGGGTTAAATTAAGCAAAATATGAAAGCATCATTTAAGTAATATCTACAGTATGAAAAATTATGCATTTAATGGAGTCTTAATAATCAACAGAAATGTACAAAAATGTTGATTATTTTATCATTTTAAAAATTATAGTTTTGCCATTTCATTTTTTCTGGGCCCCTGGGCTGGGCCCCCAGGCAGAGCAGGCGGGAAGCTGAGTTTCTGAGCAATCAAAACAAAGAAGCTGGGTGGGGGAGCTGCTCAGCTGAGCCAAGGCTAGACAAGCCAAAACTCAGTCTCTCCTCTAATCCAGGGGGGCCATATACTTTTTAAAAACAGAGAAATGGTTAGAGACTGACTCATGTGCTGCCCCACGGCCAAAATATGAACTTACTTTTTATTAACCGATTCGTTAACAGCATTAATGCTATTCAATAAGCCTAAAGGTTCCATACTGGTAATGATTCAGTTCAAAATTAAGTTACAATGCAATTAATATAATAATATGTAAATTTATCAAACCTATGACAAAGTTCATTTCATCTTCATCCTCAAAAGTAACTAAAGTGCTGCCTCTGTCTAAAGCCCGACATGACTGGTCCAGGGATGTAAATGAGGTGGATCCAAGCTCTAACCTCAATTTGACCTTAGCTATGTATTCATCAAGGAAAATGTAGCATTTATGTGTCCGTTGATTGTATTCCCATAAATAAGGGCACTCTCCTAGGAGGATGAAAATTATTCATTTACTCTTATAAAAGGTTTTTTTTAGAAATGACCGGCAACAAATGCTAGCATAAAATGTGTTTTTTAGAAGTGCACATAAACTTGTCATAAAGTCAATTGTAGGCGTGGTAGCCATATTCGCAAGTTGCTCAACTCCGACCCAGAAGGTCGTGGGTTCCGAATCCCCCCTGCGGCATGACGATTAATAATTGCAAATATGGCCTACTTAAGCTACTGGAGTTGTCGGTTTGTTTCTGTGTTTGTCTTGTCTGTCCATCTTACGCACGCTTCACAATCTTGCTGTGTTATTTCGAGCACACCCGGTTATTTCCCTCTAAGCATGTGCGGTTTTAAAAAACAAACCGAAGTTGGTTTCGGTTTTCGGTTTGTAAAAAAGTCGGTTTTGGTTTTCGGTTTTCGGTTTTTGCCTTATGTGGCTAGTAGAACTGCAGTACTTTTAAAATGAACTAGGATACATTTTTGCAGCCAAAAAATCCTTTAACATTTTACATTTTGTTACAAAGTAATATACTATACCTAAACTAAACCTAGTGTACCTCTAGTATGAAAAACCATTAATTGCCCTATTTAAAAAATCTCAAAAGTCCACTTTCTAGAAAACCGACATAAATGAAAAACCAACTTTTTGCAAACCGAAGTTGGTTTCGGTTTCGGTTTTTAAATAAACCGACTTTCGGTTTTCGGGTTTCGGTTTTCGCACGTCCTTATTTCCCTCCTATAATGTCCTATATTTCATAGCATATTAAGCAAGTAAGCATGATGTCTATCAAAATACAACATGAATAACTCACTAAATGGATGCATTCCTCCTCCTTTTTGAGCCAAGCTTTGATTGTTAACATTTCTTAAACTTTGAATAATGTGTTCTATAAAGATATCCTCACTCTCTAGAGAAAGAACCTCTCTGGCAAACTTGTCAAACCTATTTAGAAGTCTGGGACTGTTTTTAAAAAGATCCAGTTGATCATTTGCAATCCACGGATGCTTCACAAGTTCATTAAAGAAATCCTTAAGCTTGATCCCAATGGCATCTTCATTTTTGCTGCATAATTCCTCTTTGTCAGTACATTGGAATTGAATTTGGTTTAGCAGCACCCTTGCATAATTCCACTTGTCATAGCTTTGCATTGCACATATAGACACTGTAGGGAATTGAATTTGATGCTGATGCAAAGGTTTCTCTTCCACAGACATTTTGAGCAAAACATCACCAAGAACATCAATTGATGGTATAGTTATGTAGAGCATGAGAAATAAAAAGATGGTCACCAGCATAAGCCATTGTAATTTATATACAACATAATGTTCCTGTAAATAAAAATAAAGTAGGGACGTTTCTTCTACTGCTTTCTTCTGACGGTCTACCTTAACAATATACTTGACCCCATGGAAGCTACTTGCTAGGAGATAGTTCCATACTGACAACATAAACCAATGCTTTGGCTGTCTACTTTCATAGATATTTAATGTATCCTCTTTGTAGAATGGTATTTTGGAGCACCAATAGAGAATTTCAAAAGCAGCTAATAATGAAAACCCACTGAAGAGCCCAAAGGTTCCACCTTAAAAGTAAAAAGTTATTTGCGATCTCTTATGTTATTTTTATGTGAGCTACTCTGTATTAATAATATTTTAAGTAAACATCCCAAAAACAAACCTATTATCCCAATTTTCTCAAATGAAGTTCCAACTTCCTTGTATTGTGTATTGATCACATTCTGATCTCCTATGGATACATCTAAAATTGCAATGTCTTGGGCCATTCTCCTCCGACAAAGTCTGCGACTCAGACTAGATCCTGTAAATACGTTTCTTATCTGCAACTATTTTTTGGGCATGGTGTATACGTCGAGTATATAATATTATGAAGTCAGTTGTTTAGTAAGTTTGCATTTCCATGCAATAAAAAGTGTACAAAGAGTAAAAAAGGCCAAGAAATAAGCAAGAAACCCCCTAAATTACCTATAAGATATCCTTCTCGCACAGAATCTTCAAGAGCCAAATATTGAAGTAAATTCTGATTCTGCATTGCTTTGAAGTACTCTGGAACTCTACACTGCAACTGAACATCCAGCTGAACAGACTGTGAATGCACATCATAGTTTAGATAAGTGCA
>LR140837.1:0-14720 GCA_900659605.1 Tisbe holothuriae | reverse complement strand
GGGAAGTCCAGGAAGAGGCCGACTTCATCGAGGCTGAGCGGCGGTCCGTCTCCCCGGATGTGCAGGAAGTAAGAGAGGACACCGTCATGCCACGTCCAGTCGTCAGGTCATCCGCCTTCATCAGGGAGTTCCGATTCACGCACAATGTCGTCATTAGAATCGACTACAACTCAAAGTTTGTCGACTTGTCCCAGGGTGCGGTCAAGGGATTCGCCGCTGGCATGACGAGTATCAAGGATTCAGAGATCACCCTGCGCGCGCTGCACTATGAGAGCGTGCTCAGTTTCGAACGGCTGCTGGCTCAAATTGTGCAGGACTGGGTTGCGGACGTGCGCTCGAACCAGCTGACGAGCTTGATTGCCGGTGTCGGACCCCTGGCATCCGTGCTGCAGATTGTCCAAGGCGTCAAGGATCTCTTCATGATGCCGGTGGAGCAGTATCAGAAGGACGGGCGGATTCTAAGAGGGCTGCAGCGTGGGGCGCAGAGCTTCACATCGTCTACAGCCGTGTCAGTGCTGGAGGTGACAAACAACATGGTCAAGGTGTTGCAGTCTGCAGCTGAGCTGGCGTTCGACCTCATGTCCCCGGAGCAGAGGGTCATTTTGGGCAAGGTGCCCCATCCGCAATTCGGGGGCTATGAGGTTGCCCTAAACCGGCCTGCCCCGCGGATGAACCGGCCTATTGACCTGCGTGAGGGGCTCATGAACGCGATCGCTGTCGTGCGGGACGGATTCGACGACACCGCGCGGCAGTTCACGCAGACTGTGGTGCAGGAGCACGCACGACGCGGAATGACCGGCGCAGTTGGCGGGGTTCTGCGACAGATTCCTGCGACGGTTGTGCGGCCGGTGATCATGGCGACCGCTGCGACGTCGAATGTTCTGGAGGGTGTCCAAGGAAGTGTCGCACCGGAGATGAGAAAGGAAGAGGAGGCGAAATGGAGGAATGCAAACGCTCAAAATTAGGACAATGAAGATTATGGTGCTGCAGTTGTGCATGGGATTTTGAAACATAAGGCCTCGGCTTCACGACATAAAATTTAAGCAATATGTCGTCTGGCTGGGGTTATTTTTAAGGCAGCGCTTCCACAAACGAGATTAATAAACTGGATTCACAAACGTATTTAAAACCAAATTGGCAATCAAGGAAGTTATGGAAACGGAAAGTCTGCAGAAAACACACGATAATAATGCAAGGGGAACATGTTCTCTGGAGGTTGTTTTAACATACGTGCAAGAAAATAACGTAAATCAAGGTGATATGAATGTACTTTTTATACGATTGTCTCTCAAAAGTGCCCTTTTAGTTCCAAAATTACTGTAAACATATTCATACAGATGTGAAAAGGCTTTTTGTAACGTATATAAAATATGAGTAGTACCGAGTTTAGACAAAATATAAATGACCTTATCAAAAAAAATGCAACAATCGACCTGAAGTACTTCATAAAATCATTGGAACTCAGTCTTAATTATATTAACATTATAATGTTGAGATAATGTCATCACAGCCTTCCGTTTTCATCCATGTTAATTTAATACCTTCATTTCGGTATGAAATAGTTCCTCACAGCCTCCCTCGCCATCTGACTCGACCTGTAGACCTTGGGATGACCACTCTCCAGATGCCGGCCAAACTCCACCCCAGAGTCCGTCTCCCACGTGCACTCCCCACACGAGTAAACCCTCAGCCCGGCATGTTTGGCAGTCTTCAAAATATGCTTCCGCACGCTGTCCGCATCAGAGCATCTGTAATGGCAATGTCGACACTTGTACGGCTTGCTGTCGGTGTTATTGCTGTGCACCGTTTGAACATGTCTTGTCAGGTTCTGCTTGCTGCTAGCCGTGTAGTCGCACTCTGTACAAACGTGGTTATCCGGACCGTCAGCTGAGTGCCTTGCCTTGACATGTCTGTTCAATTCTGATGTCCGTTTACACCGGAATTCACATTCTGAGCACTTAAACGGCCTATCCACATCATGGGTCATCTTGTGCGACTTTAACGCAGCCGCATTTGTCGCCTTGTAACCACAGGGACAACCAAACTCAACTTTCTTCCGCTTGCTGTCGTCACACTGGTGCCGCTGCATGGTGCTATAGCTGCCAAGGAGGATATTGCAGCGGTCACATGGTCTCGGGGTGAAGTGTCCGCGCTTGCGGTGGAGTTGGAGGAGCTTCCGGTTGCTGGTGACGTAGTCGCAGTCGGTGCAGCGGTAGGAGACGGTGGGCTGGTGGGAGTGGACGCGGTCGTGGTGCTTCGAGAGGGCGGCGTCGGACGAGAAGATCCTGAAAATGTGAAAATGGACAAATTTCATTACTCAACTAATACTTCTATAAATGTTATGGAAGGAATTTCAAGGTCATTATAGGTTAAAAGTATTCTTTGCCTATATGGTTTACTTAACCAAGTACATTCTCACCTGTAGCACTCTCCACACCGCTTCGACTCCTCCGCATGCACCATGACGTGCTCCCTCAAATGGGATCGCGTGTCGAACTCCTTGGCGCAGACCACGCAAGCCAGTTGGCTGCCACTGTTGTTGTGTTTGATCGACTGGTGAAACAGGAGCATGTTGAGGCTGGAGCTGCTGAACGGGCAGCCGACAATGCCACACTGGAGCTGGGCTAGAAATTTTAAGGGCATATTTAATATTCAATATTCGTCAAATTAAAGCCAATCTTAAAGAATATATTCACCATTTATGGCAACCTTTGACAAAAGATTAGTACGGATTGCTTTCAAACATCATATCTGGAATTAATCAGTTTAAGCTTTACCTTGATTTTCAATCCCTTGCTTCTCTCCCTGGCACCCTCCTCTCACATGCGCTCCCAAGTCCTGCGGCAGGGCA
The DNA here is from genome assembly GCA_900659605.1 of Tisbe holothuriae. Taxonomy (NCBI): domain Eukaryota; kingdom Metazoa; phylum Arthropoda; class Copepoda; order Harpacticoida; family Tisbidae; genus Tisbe; species Tisbe holothuriae. Next base: position 11,869 of record LR140837.1, on the reverse strand, counting down.
AACAGTTGTCCACATGAGCCGCACTGACTCAGCTCCTCGGTGTGCGTGGACTCCATATGAGCCTTCAGTGATCGTAAGGAGTCACAGGATGCGCCACAGTGGGTGCAGGAGAAACAAGGCTTGGAAGGGTTATTGCCATCCCGGGCTGCCTGGAGAGCATTTAGGTGCTGTTGCGATGAGCTACACAAACAATGTTTTAATATATGAAGTTATATGAGTTAAGAGTTAGTCACTTGTGCTTTTCCGAAGCCTTCTTCGAATGGAACTGCTCCTTGCAGACCTTGCAGTTGTACTTTGACCGCTTCTCCGGGTGAGCCACAAACGAGTGCGCCGTCAACGACTCGTTGGAGAGCGATCGGAAGGACTGACAATGGCTGCAACTGTAAGACGGATATTAAATCACAATTCCAAACCACTGTGCATATGTAAATACCTCAGTTCGTTGTGCTCCTCCAGCTGAAACTTGGCCACCTTGTGATACCCTCTCACATGCCGTCTTAGTTGGACCTTCAATCTGAACTCCTTGTCGCACAAATTGCAACCCTGCATCACCACACGACGAATCACAATCGGAACATGGCGACTGAGCGCATCGACGATCGCCACATGCTTCTCACTCACGAGGTGCTCGAGCATGTCACCGCTCGTCGGGGAGAGATGTTGGCAGAATGAGCACCAGTAATGACCCTCAGTTACATGGCTGTTGGAAGACCAATGCGTGAGGAAGTCCTCCGACCAGTTGCAGTAGAAATTACATTGCTGGCATTGGAACGGTGCGAGGTGGACAATGTCTCCGATGTGCCTCAGCGCGAGCTCTCTCCAAACGCGACGGTCTCGAGGTTGCCTCGACCGAGTATGGTGAAAGTGTGAGAGCAGATGCTTGGCGTAGACAATCGGGTCTCGCATGTCGACAGGGAAGTGGCAGCTCTCGCACTGTTTCAGGGCTGACAGCGGCGTTCTGTTGTCCTCCTTGCTGTCGTACTTTGGGTTCTTGACTCGGTGCCGTGTCGGTGTCGTTTTCGCCGGGGATGCTTCTGCAGTCCGTTTGAAATGGAGCTCTGATTGGCAGTGTTTGTCGTAGAGGTCTTTCGTAGCTAGCACTCGTTTACACGGCTGGCATTGGATGCTCTCCTTTGGCTCTACTTGTTCAGGCATCCTCTTGCCTGTCTCATCGTGAACGGAGGCTGCAGCAATGTTGTCCTCCACGACTTCATCCTCGTTCGGAGGCTGGCCAATCTCATTTGGAGGCTGGTCAATGTCGAGCCCTCCGAAGACATCATTCCAGAGATCCGCCGTGGATATACCTTGAGTCTTTGGCTCCCCCTGGTCGACTCCACTCGGCTCTTCTGGAACCCACAGCCTGAACCGCTGCCCAGCCGGTGGCGGGGATGATGACTCATACGCAGCCTCCACAGTGGCTTCATTATCATTATCCTCCACACCCACTGTGGCAACATTCATGAGGTTAAACTGCCTCATGAAGTCCGTCTGGGAGGCGGGTACAGCTCTAGAAGGCGTGGCAATGGACGGCAGCAAATCCATCTGGTTCTCCGGCTTATGCTGATGATCCGTTCGGTCGTAGGACAGCAGAGATGTTGACTTTGGCTTGTTGTTCTGATGCATCGAGATCTGTCCTGCGGTCCATCGGCTCAGCTCTTGAAGGAGGGATTCGTCGACCCATTCTGAGGGGCGTGGCGGGGACAGGAGCTGGGAGGGAAGGCGGCGGTGGGTGGTGGACGTCGAGGGCGCTTCCTGATCGCCAAGTGGCTGGAGCTGTAGCGACTGGAAGAAGACTGCCGATTGCGTGGCATCTTGTTCAGTGGGCGTGGCTTCTAAAGTAGGCGTGGCTTGTGCAGTTTGGGCTTGTTCTGATTGACAGTCGTCTTTGGTCCTGTGTTCAATGTATGCTTCCAGCCCTGTGAGTGTCTGGTGGCACCTCAGGCAGAAGTGGGCGTCGGGGGCGGGGGAAGAGGGAAGAGTGGGCGTGGCAGGGGCGCCACAGCCATCCATGGTGGCCACAGTGGAATCGGATCGAACTGGATTAAAAATTCACTTCTTTTGCTCGGCCTTTTTGTATTAATGTATTTGTTATTGTTTAAATGCCTCACAGCCTCAGCCGTGAAGCGCAGAAAATAGGGGACGCAGATCAAATGGAAAGATATTTTCCAATTAATCTTAAACCCAATAAAAATTGCATTATTGAACTAAAGCCATAATTTAATTGCAGTTATACTCACTTCGAAGCATAATAAAAGCCTACTTATGATTATTTCACTCTTAAAGTAGCGAATAAACACCTAAATGTACCACAATTTAACAGTTTTGCCCCCTCTTCGCTGAGCTCTCTCTTTTCTCATCTGTCACGTCAGCGACATCGAAAGATCCGAAACGGAGAAGAAACCGAACAAGAAATTGAAACAGGCCTCATTAAGTGATTATCCCGTTCATTAGGGCCTAATTAGGTGTCATAATGGGTCTGTGCAAGTGCCCGAAGCGGAAGGTGACGAACCAGTTCTGCTTTGAGCACAGAGTCAACGTCTGCGAGCACTGCATGGTGCAGAAGCACCCAAAGGTAAAGAAGGGTAATTAAAGGGTGTTTAAGGAGGTCATTAAGTCATTATGTTGCTTACAGTGCGTGGTCCAGTCGTATCTTCAGTGGCTGAATGATTCCGACTACAACCCAAAGTGCGAGTTCTGCGACAGCGACCTGCAGGACGAGGAGTGCGTCAGGCTCATATGCTACCGTAAGAAAAGAGAAAGAATAGCTTGGCAAGTAGTACTCTATAATAACATGTAGAGAAGTACTTGGGCTTGGTTAACTTCATAGTAGGTTCATGGTTGACATTTAATGCAAGGAATCGACTTCATAAGTACCCAATTGTTAGCCTTGAATATATTCATTTAGGTCATACAACCAGGTGAATACAGTTCAAATCATAAGCGAACACCTGTTAAGTCCCCTTAATTCCTATTCGCAGTGTAAACTGTCACTCGGAGATGAATAACTTAAATATTATATTCACATTCCAGACGTGTTCCACTGGGCGTGCCTCGACAAATACGCGCGCTCCTTCCCCTCGGACAGCACCGCGCCCGCCGGCTACGTCTGCCCCGTCTCCAGCTGCAAGGAATGCCTCTTCCCGCCGGACAACCTCGTCTCGCCAGTCGCGGACGCGCTAAGAGACCGCCTACGCGACGTCAACTGGGCCAGGGCTGGGCTGGGGCTGCCACTGCTCGAGGGCAGGGAGGAGCGCAGGCCGGTGCCGAGTGGGCCGAGGCCGGCGCCCGAGGGTGGGTCGTATGCGGCGCAGGAGCAGGTGCAGCAGAGTATGGCGCCGGTGACCACAGGGATGAACTTTGATACGCCAACGAGTAGGAAGACTGGAGGTAAAAAATGTCATTGATTTACTTGTACAGTACGTAACATTCTAATTTCCAGGTTCCGCCCTCGTCGACCTCGCGAGCCTCTCCGAATCTCCCCTCATCGCCAACCCCTCCAACACGGCCGACGTCGACGACGACAAATACAAGCGCAAATCCGCCCTCGAGATGCTCTTTCGCTGGGGCCGAACCCTCCTCGGGCCAGCATCGCGTCGTAAGCGCGGATCTCGCACGCAGCGCCTGCTCATGATCGCGTTCCTCGCAATCATGGCGTTCGTGACGTTTATCGTGGTCATGTCTTACTTGAGCAGGGGCGGGGACAACTATGACCCGATGCTGGAGCCGATGAACAACCCGAATATCCATGTTGGCGTGGATTAGATTTTAGATTTGCTTTGAAAATACCTTTTTCCGTTTCTATTTTGTGATACTAGTAAGAAGTAAATTATTGATGATTGGACACCTAGTGCAAGATGAAGAAACTGTGGTTTCGGGACGATAGTGTTAAGTTAAAATTGTTATGTGAATACGAGACCATTTGAGCATACAATAAAATAAATATATGAAGCTAAGGTATTGAGAGTGTATAAAAACTTCTATGTTTATAGCGAATTGGAGTAAAGCATGCATACCGATTCTTGCAGATCAATAATGACCAAATACTGTAAAATCGTGCCAGATTATTATAGGGCCTTGGTGCAAAAAAGGTTTTTGTTTGAGTTTAGGTATTTCCTTGTTCATCCTTCCTATATATATGGCAATCATCAAAAGTGCAGGTGAATAATGCTATTACTTCCTTATATTGGTGAAATTCTTGTTATCAATATCCTTAAATTGTTCCTAGAAGTATATAACCAAGTAGACGACAGGCTAGACCATCAGTTTCATATGAGCAGACCTTTTGTCCGGCAATATGTCACCATGGTCTAAACTTCATTAAAACAACATTCGGGACATCACCAAAAATCAATTAATCCTCGTTCCCAATATGCCGTGACAGCAAAGAAATTTAATATTAGAATTTAGAATCCTCCTTTGCGTCTCTGTATAATTCCATCATAAAAGATGTGTAACAAGATTAAGGTCTTATTATTCAGGTTTGTTAAAAGAAATCCTGGAAGCGTGTTGTTCAATCGACCCGAAACAGAAACGGGGAGAAGAAAATGTAGGATTTTGCTCCATTCCCTCTGCCCGCATGTAATTTCCATAGACATGTATTTTTATCGCTATCCGGGACCGTTTTTGTAATAGTCATTCAACACAGTGGTTTAATATATTATTATAAGTGTAGATTATATTAATCATCATATCGATGTACAGTAAATGTTAGTTAACAGACTGATATGATTCGGAATTATTTGAATAGCAAGTACCCATGAAAAAAGGTTGCTTTGTCATATGCCAGTCAGTCTACCTTCAGCTTTTTCAGCTTTTTGCAGTTTTATGCGCTCTAGAAATCCCCTGTTTACACAGACAGGGTTGACATACATGATAATATATTATACGACTAGACCATCACATTTTAACATCCCTACCAAAGGTCATAAACCCTCAGTATGCGTACTATCTTTTTACAAAAATATTCCCCCTCGGAGCCTTTCACTCAAAATATGATTTTGGCATCTCCCCTCCTTGGTTTTACACTCGCGCCTGTAAAAAGGGGATCAAGATTGCCGCCCAGAACATATTTCGACTTTTAAAAGCGGCCTAACTTTCTTCTTTTGTGAGCTGCCAACGGGAGATCTACTCGGGATGAGAAATATGTCCCCCAAACCCTCTTCAAACGGATATTTCGCAGGGGCCTAAACGGCAGTGGACAATGTTGTAAAGAAAAGGAGAAATCCGCCATATGCTATCAACAAAGGGATGCCAAACTGTGCCTTTTATGCACGACAAAAATGTCAGCCCTTATTAGCTCTTTAATCAGCACATAACCTTGATAAGTTTCGATGGGATTTGCATGCCTAGCACGGTGAGGTTGTGCTTACTGCTTATTTAAGTTATTTATACTGAGCACATTTTGCCATAATATTGCCAAGTAAGGCAATAATGGCATCCCTAGCGGACTAAGACACATTTTTGGCCTGCTTTGCATCGCTATGTTGACCGTTATGTCTTCGCCAGGGCCACTTATGGTTTTCATGGTTATCTTGTACGGTTTTGGCCGGGAGCTGGAGTTGCAAATTGTGTCTTTAACTAGAATAATAATTCGGGTAGCAAATATTGAAAGTTGGCAGAGAAACACCCTTCTTTGCCATGCTTCCATGTAAAAATATATAAACGGGACGCCTTCCTTTTGAGTATTCTTATCTCTAGTACTAAACACGTTCATAAAGAGTCCGTGTTATGGGCAGAGGCGGCGAAGAAAATTGTGTATAAAAAGACTGCTGTACCGACCCTGCACCGGATGCTTACACTTCGGAATACGGTTTTATATGGCTCTATGTGTAGGAGTTGAGGCAAGTTTCTTAATATGAAATAGTTAGTTCAAAGTATTTTGTTATTTGAATTGTACTACGCATGCTTAGTAAATGTGTACTAACAAAAACATATTTTAGTGCATCAGCTATTATTGTGTCAACTGCTTGTCAATATAACCTAACTATGCGTCTTATGTGTAGTCGACAATTTCAGTATTCCTCCTCAGGAGAACCCTCCGTTGACAATTTACTGCCGACCCGAGGCTGGATGACTGGAGTGACTGGACCCTCTTTTTCTCTGTATGATTTTCTTACGTGAGAGGGGAAACTCGTTGTCGACAGTATTCGAGGGTTGTTGTAGAATATGCAGAAAACATCGAAAGCGGCAAATGGCCCACTTATTGCAGCTATGACTGCTATGTACGTTCTATTACTCTGCACCGTCAAGATGTTTGCATCTTAGTTGTTATCATGCGACAATTGAATTTGTAAATATTATCCTTTATGTTTGCATAATGACCAATGCAATGCTTTTATAAATGTATCCTATTTGGCTCCCTTTTTCCTGCTTCACATACAATCTCAGTAATGTACCCAATGTAGGTAACAAAATAAATCCTTTTTCCAGACAAAAAATGCCCCTGAAACACTCAATGTTGCTAAATCATCTATGTTTATGACGTGTGTGTATGTGAGGCATGGTGGGCTTAATGCCCCATAATACCCAATGCCAAGAGCCAGAGGACAGACTGGGAGGAGGGATAGAAGATAATAGTCGTAGTAGTATGATAAATATATGACATACGCACACGCACCAGACTCAGTCTGGATTGGAGCATTCAGGTTAAAACAAGACTTTTTCCCCTCTAGACTTCAAATATATCGAGGCTTTTTATGTAACCGAGCTATAGTTAATATGAGCGCACTTGTATTGTTACGGGTACATACAATGCTACATTTATATATTCCAGTGGCCTCCAAACACACAAAAGAGAGCTTCTTCTTTTTTGCCCGGTTCATAATGAGCACAAAAAGAGCATGGAAGGAGAAAAAGAAGAAGAAGCCACGAGCACTTGGCTGCAGACATCATGAGAGGCAGAGAAAAAGAGAAAAGAGTCTCTTTGTTCTTTGCTGGGTGGACGATGAAGTAACCACGAAATGGGCTGGGAGAGTTACATGGAGCATATTTGTCCTCTGCAAGGTTTAACCAATGATTACAGGATGCGTAATCATTGGTTTAACTAGCCAGCACTCCAATACTTAGAGTGAGGACTCCAAGCCAACCAGGCAGGCTGAGTTTTGCTTCACCCAGTGCCACAAGCAAAGCTGAGACTCGCGGCCAAGATCTTCTCCTTTTTTAGCGTTCCCAAATGCAATGATTGGAGGATTGTTAATGTTTTAATAATAATATTTTTCTGGCATATATGACGAAGTCCAGTTGGCTATTATAAAAAGTAAATTTGTCATTTCCCCCGCAACAAGGTTTTAATAATTTTAACCCCAGAGCTGGAGGTTATTAACTGTAAAGTGCAAATTTAACAACTCAATGGAGACCCCTCATCACGGCCGCGGCGCTGACTCAGTTCAGGCAACGACGGAAAAAGAAGAACTACGGACATATAAAGTAATGGACCACGGCCGCGCGTTGGCTGTTGATGTTGTGAGGAAGCTACTTATCCAATGATGAAGAGAAACAGTAACCAGCCATTGTTTAAATTATATTATGTTTTAAATTAGTGCCTAGCCTCCTTTTCAGCTTAAATGAAACATGTGAGCGGAGTCACCGTCACATTACAAGTAGAATTAGTCCATTTCTTTATATATCCTTGAAAGGAACCGGAAATTTGGCCGCTAAAAGCGCAATTTTGCCGATTGGGACATCTGAAACCTTACGCTAAGTAATCGCCCGAAAAAAGAGAGGTTGGTAAATAAATAGCGGCCCCTGTCCGCACTCTAAGTAATTGTAGGAAGCTAGGTTTAACAAGCTAGTCTGATCACACCAATACACAAATTTCACACTCCATTGGACTAATCAGCCTTAAAATGCGTGTTATATTGTTCATTGATATATCAACTTTATATGGTAGAGTTTCAATGAGTTTTGATAAAGTTACTGGCATGATTACTGCAATAATACATTCAAAGCCTAACCAGCTGGGTTTATTCTTGCCATTCCAAAAATAGTTTCCTCCCCTTCTTTTTCCTCTTTCCTTGCCATGAAGGCGACTTATATTTATTATGGTTGTATTAAAACACACCCACAGAAGGAAAACCTCTTTCCAGTTTCCACAGCAATTGGCATACATTTCATGCCTTTTACTTCAATGGAAAAGAAAGATTTGCGTGTGTGAGCCGCAGCCATAAATTTCGCCATGTTACCAGAGAAATTCTAACCCACAGCTGAGAGTCTCCTTATTGCCAGTATGTACGTTCTTTATAATGTTGTATGTACTCACACATATTACTATAACTAGGATACGTTCCATGTTTAACCCTGGAAATGTAGTATCTTAAATTGCATGGATTTGATTTCAATCCACTTGCAATATAGAGTATGGCATAGATTTCCCATCTCAACCAAAAGCTACCTATTTCCAGCATGACCTTGTTTTGTAGCCAGCGTAAAAAAAATCCGTTAAATCTTTATGAACCTTGTAAAGGTTTGACAGACAAAAATGTTCGATAAATGATTTCGTGAGGATTCTAATCCCCAGTTTCTGAGAAGGAAAACATGACGTAAATGTTGTTTTTCGACATGGACCAGGAGAGTAAGTATGCAGGAAGTATTTGTATCAGGGCTGCCAGAGTGTATCTTATTGATTTTGTTGAATATAGCTTACATTACAGTATATCAGAAATATCACAATTCATTCTCTAAACAAACTGGCAACCCTGATTTACAATACCGTGATTACATCCGTAGGATAAAAAGTGTAGAATATACGTTGAAGCAACCACTCTGTATTCACTGCGGCTTTTTGGCATCAGCCTGTATAACACTATTGTGTATACGTAACGGTTTCACTGCCTTGTTATTCAGCTGCCTATTCTGCATATCTATCCCCCTTCTTATATCCTATCTCCAAGTTTATGTATGACCTTTGTAAGACGATGTAAACAGCATTATTCAGCTAGACTCCTCTTTTGTACGAAATCATCAAAGCAGAGTCAAGTGCATTTCACTCTTCTTCAGCTCTTAAAAGAGGTCCCAAATCCCTTTTAAATTTCTCTTCTAGTAGCTTCTGTCGGGTCATGCTCTGAAGAATGAGAAATAGCAGAAGGAGAAGAAGAAGAAGCAGCGTGGAGAATTAAAACAGAAGATCTAATGAGAGAGAGGGTCTTAAAAGGGGCCTTAGTTTCCAGAAGAGTCTTCTAGTTTGGCTTCGCTTTGCCTGCTTTTCTTCCGGGTTTTGAACGCTGTAATGGCATCTTCATTTGATACATTTTGGCTATAATGAGTCCCTTATTTTAAACCCATAATATTTGACAGTTTTTATGTATCTTTCTGATATCTTATTAGAACGTTTATTGTTTCCAATTCAATGTTTAATTGAACTAATCAGGACAAATAACAACATACTGTCCCTGATAATAAATAAATACTCCGTTTGGTGTCCGCTCTGTAGCAGCTTTCTATACAGCAGCCAATTCTCGCGCGCAAAACAAGCATGCACTACTACACAACGCGAAAAGAGAGAGAAGGAGCCTTTGCTCACTTTCTTGTAGCCTTTGAAGGCCAGAAAAGCGCTTTCACAGGTCCAAACACACAAACGGGTTCAGTTATCATCTAGCCTTTGAAGCGAGGTGAGTTCCCTTTTCATCTTATTCGATCCCAGTGTGTTATGCCCTTGTCTGCAGACTCCTTCTCAGTCCTCTTGCTCAAACTCGAGTCTAAGACGAGGAGGAGGAGAAAGAAGTGAAGTTATCGAAGTTAAAGTACTGATTGAAGCTAAAGTATTTGAAAGTGAAACAATCGTATTTCAAAACAGAAAGTGGGCAAAAGTGTGCAAAAGTGAAAATAAATAAGCAGTGTGAGTGATATTTTTTGCAGAAAATAGGTAAAGAAGGAAGTTGAAGAAGATCAAGTCCGTGCTAAACTGTGTGACGTGGGCAACACACAGGAAGCTGAGTTAGGTAAGAAAAAGACGTTTTAAGGGTTTGAGAGGTCATTTAAGGGTCAAAATGCCAAATATATTTGGTAGATTACGTTGTTGCCGCAACAATGAAGACGAGTCCTTTGAAAGCATAATAATGATCCAATGCAGCAAAACCATTATTGACGTTCATAATTACCACTCTGGCAACTTTTGTGGGTATGATTATGAATAGACTTGTCAAAGACTTTGAAAGAAATGTTAAGGACAGTATTGATCCAGTCAATACAATATTGAGTTGAATAATGAATCTATAGTAATAAATATAGTTTGATTTACATACACCAAACGGCCGCTTTAATTTATACGAAGAATATTTATTGTACTGTAGACATTAGTCTTTACTTGTGACATTTTGGGACCATTTACAGTATTTATAATAATTGCAAGTCAGACTTGACTGAAAACCCAAATGACAGTTTGTCATTTTGTCTATTTTTAGTTGGACGATTTGTTGCCATTTTCATATTTATCTTGTATAATAATCTAGATATTTAGGGCATTATTAATGAGTTACGGAAAGCTACGGAATACGCCCAGCATTTTGTATTGTACGCAATGTTAATATTAACGCATTGAACCCAATGAATTGACACTAAATACTCGTACTATATTTTTAAGAGCTTTGTGCAAAACGAGGAGAGGTTGAAAACTAAAAACTTATACCAAATAGGATTTAAAGGTCATATACATTTATTAACCACAAGACAGACAGCTCGACTTATTTACATATTTACGATCAAAACATACGTTCCGTGATTTGTCCAAATTAGCCTTTTTTGTTCTGGCCACTCTTTTGAGTAAATAAGGGGGAACACTATTATATATACTCTGAAAACAGCTCATTAGCTGCTCATTGGCATTAATGTTGCATACAAATAATTAGCGAGCCAGATACAAAAGCTCTGGCTAGAGGAAGCAATTTGGAGGTAATACTAGTAATAAGGCACAGTGGTTACTAATTACATGGACGATTATTTCCTATGATAGTCCACTGTCATTAAAGCACTTTTATCCTTTAATCCAGTGTTTTATGTTCCCAGCCGTGCATTGTATATTTATGTGATTACCACCAGGCTTCGATCAAACTCCAGAGACAAGAAAGAGTTTCCAGATTGTTTGTCTTGTCAGAGCAGCGGTAGTTCTGATTAACCTTGATTACAAGATGTGGCATTAATGGAATCAGGGTTGACGTAAATTCTAATCACAACATAATGCTTGAATATTCTTGAAAAACTACATTGGTGCTATTTCCAACTTCTTTGTAAACAAGCATTTACAGCAAACAACAACACTTTAAAGTATCCTTATCTATAACCATTCAATTCCATCTATGACAATTCTATGTATTGTCCAATGCATATGAATGTTTTTTTCTCCAATGGTCCCTAAAGAGAAAGCGATAAAAGAACATGTTTGCTATTTTCATAAATGCATAGGAGCTAGAGAAACAAGAAGGAAAACGACGGAGTGTTTATATTGAAGTACGTTTATGCGTTTTCATTCGTAGGAACTATGATTATTAAGTCCCAATTGTTTATAATAACATATATTAACTGTCAAATGAATAATACAAAATATAAAAGTGCTCCTTACAATTTTGCCAAGCAGCTAATTGTAAAGGCATGCCATTGTGCCTAGCTTTCATATGCACTAGAACTTGTAATTATAGCTAAGGCAATTGTTACTTTTCTTAAAAGTAAACACCCCACTTGTGGATAGTTTTATCATCCCATGAAAGAAAAAGCCGCGATCACAATATTCATGTGTCCAGCTGAGACTCTCTTTCTTTCCTTTGCTAAAATCTTTTCCCACTTTGTGGCGAAAAATCAGGTGATAGAAGAGAGAAAACACCTTTGCGTTATGATATCTTCAACGGCTAGAATATCAGTCCAACTTTATACAGATGTTGTA
>LR140836.1:0-13111 GCA_900659605.1 Tisbe holothuriae | reverse complement strand
AAGCGTACGTCACAGCAGAATACCCCCAAATGATGACGGAACAGACAACAACAACAACCGACAGTGATATCAGTCACGCCAATTTAAGGCACAGTCATTACAACAACCAATTTCTGATTGAGGGCGGAGATGCATTATATGAGGATAATGCTATTGTATCTTTAATATATTAGAGAATACATGACGCGTTTCAATATATTCTTGTAAAAATGTTATATTTTATTTATTTATGACCTTTATAAAACAGTATAATCATCAATAGAGAAGTACAAATACCCTCCTTGTCGATCAGCGCCGTTATTTATTCCAACTGGCGAGTGCAATAGAACGCGGAATATGCAATCCAGAAATGTACAGTACATTACCATCATTATATACGTTTATTGCACAGATCCTGCCATTGTCTTACAAACATATCACCAACCACCAAACAAACAATGAATTACAAGTAAAACACAGTCCTTGAACGTTAAAATCACCTTGTGCTGCATCATGATCATCACCGTGTGTGCTCCAAAAGATGGGTGCCACTCACACAAAGCCACTTGAGCTCAAGAGATGCGTCATGGACAGCTACGTTATTATAACACGAGCGCGCGCTCGGCAACAACAGGCAACACAACTTTTGCGTAGGCTGACAAAGGATCTTCAGTGCACACCTGGTTCGTCTTAATGTACAAGATATAGTTTAAAATAATAGCAATATGCGGCCTAATGAGGACCCTGACCGGATAGAGAAGGCCTCTTCCACCTCCTCGTCCTCATCAAGCTCCTCCAGCTCCGATGACGAGGCCAACACGACCGTGATCGCCAAGCGCGTCCGCAGGCACTCCACTCTCAAGGAGGACTCCAGTGGGGACGATTCTGATATCGAGTTCTTGTACGAACAGAACTTTTATGAAGTGCGGGAGGAGTGTGTTAAGGCGGGAAGGTTGTTTGAGGATCCAGAGTTCCCGCCGGATAATGATTTGCTCAGGAAGAGGTACAAAACTTAAAGAACTAAGGATATTTAGTTCCTAATCTGTGCATTTTCATGCAAATCGACTTTGACTACCTTTGTTTTTGATTAATGTTGTCTCCCAAATATAAAGGACAAATTGTTTAATGATTATTTATGATTTTAAACCTTTGCCGTAATCAGGAGCGGCCGCCATATTGAGGACCTCGAATGGCTCCGTCCTCACGAGTTCTGCAAACCCGACGACCCCATCCTCATCTCGGACCGCAACGAGGGCTTCGACATCCACGTGGGGCTCGACTCGTGGTTCGTGCCCGCCATGAGCGCCGTGGCGGAGAGCGAGGGGCTGCTGCACAAGGTCATTCCGCTGGATCAGGGATTCGGAGCGGACAAGCAGTACGCGGGCGTCTTCCACTTTAGGTATGAACGCCAACATTGCATCCAGTAATCAAGTTCAAACGTGAATGTTTCAGATTCTGGTTCGGTCGATGGATTGAGATTGTCATTGATGACCGTCTCCCGGTGAAGCGGGGTGAGATCCCGCTGTACATGCGCTCAGCCCGGCAAGAGGAGTTCTGGCCGGCGCTGCTGGAAAAGGCCTACGCCAAGGCCAAGGGATCGTATGAACTGCTCAACCACTGGATGCCCATTGATGGGTGTATTGAACTGACGGGCGGAGTGCCGGAGAGGGTCAGGTAATCGAATATTTAGGATAACATGTAGAATGGAGGTGTATTGGAGTATCCTTCATCAGGAACCTGCACGAGCTCCTGACTGCGGACGCCCGTGTCTCCGACCGCCTCTTCTTCGACCTCCTCCGCGCCTCGCAGATGGGCAACATCATCCTCGTCAACCTGCCCACCAAGAAGCGGGAGACCAAACTCCGCATCGCAGAAGCCGCCCAGCTCGGACTCGAAGTCAAGTACACGTACCGCGTGACACAGGTCGCGGATCTGGGCGCGGGCCAGCAGCTCATCCGCGTCAAGAACTGCTCCGGGCCGCACTTTGTCAACTGGGTGGGCGCGTGGCACCCGACAGACAAGCGCTGGGACAACGTGCCCCCGGAGGCGAAGAAGGAGCTCGACTCCGAGACCTTCCACGACGGAGGGTTCTGGATGGCGTACGGAGACTTTCTCAAGTACTTCAAAGTCCTCGACATCTGCCATCTGTCACATGACACTGACCAGATCGTCACATTCCACGGCCGGTGGGAGAAGGGTCTGAACGCCGGTGGCGTGCAGCGCGCAGACTGGAAGAACTTTGCCAAGAACCCGCAGTGCTTCATCCGCCTGGCGGACGCCGACCCGACAGACCCGGAGGGCAAGTGCTCAGCCGTCATCTCGCTCATGCAGCGCCGGGAGCCCAAGAGCCGCGCCAAGGGCATGAACAAGGTCGGCTTCAAGATCTACCGCGTGGACGACGACACCGAGGAGCTGACGTCCGGCTTCTTCGCGCACCGGCGTCATGACAACTTCCACAAGTGCGTGGCCAAGACTCCGACGTGGCAGGACGGGCGGGAGACGAATGTGCGCGTGCGGCTGCCGCCGGCCAAGTACGCCATCATTCCGTGCACGTACATGCCGGATATGGAGGGCGATTTCATTCTGCGCGTGCACATTGAGCGGTACAGTCGGGAGCAGAATCAGGAGGGGCGGGGGTACATTGGCGGCTTCCCCACAAGGAGGCTGCTCGCTATTGAGCAGAATATTGAACAAGTAGATTAATAAAAGTAATATTTTAGCGAATGAATGGTGCTAACAAATATATTATTATATCAGTACTTTATTGTGCATTATTTCCTGATTATATAATTTCCACGCCCACCGCGTTTCCAGTGTCCTAAAACGGACATTGATAATATGTCATTTCTTTCGATAAAATTGGTTTTGTAACACGGCCAGTATATTTTATAGGCCGTGTTTTATAATGATTCTTCTTCTTGGCTGGGCACCGGGACAGAGTTCATTGTTGGTATGATGATTTCGGCCATTGATCTGCATTACGTATTTTATAAGTTTATGAATGTCTTCGTCTCCAGCTCATATTTTATACAGTGGACAAACATTCCCTCTCACTTTTTTATACAGTACAGTGCGATGAATTTACATAACTTATTACTCTTGAATTACAAATGTAAAAATATCATTCTTTTTCTTCTTCTTTCATGGGAGGGTCATATTTATAGCATCATTCTTCTTGGATTTTCAGTCGATCAGAATCTGTTCAAGATTATTAACGATTAAAAACGGTTTCAAAATGAAGGGTTGCTGAGGGAGTTTGGCAGGGTCGCCAGTTTGCCTCCCGACGAAAAACATGATGGGATAGCACTTTTATACAAACATTTCTTCGTTCATTGATCATATTATATTCCTTCCAATACTTTAATATCATCCAGATCCAGTATAAATGTTTCTCTTCTGTATGTACACTCACCGGGACTCGAACCCGTCTACATTATTCGTCAATTGCCGCACACGGGCGACGGCGACGCATCGCTGCTGACCTTGGCCGTCTCCTCGAAGGTCACGCCGTTGACCTTCTTCACGTCGTCAAGGACGACCTCTTGGACCTTGAACTTGGCCTCACGGCGCTCTGGGGGCGTGGCAGGGGTCTCTGAGGGTGTGACAGGCGCTTCCGCAGGTGGTGTCAGTGCTTCTTCACAGGGCTGTTGTTGCTGATTCTCTTCCTGAGTCCCCGGAGCTCTGATGTATGTGGTCCACTCATCCCGCGTTGGGTCCAGGTACTCGGTGGTGTTGAGGAAGACTTTTCCGTTGAATCCGCCCACGGCCCAGAGACGGTCGCCAACAAGGGTGGCAGAGACGTTGGCCCTGAAGAGGTATTTGTTTAAATTAAGTCGTTGCACAGTGCATTTCGATGGAGAATAATAATTTACAAATATTAAGAAATGTCCATTTATTCGTAATTTCGTACCTGCATGTTGTCATATTCGGCCCTGCGGTCCACAGGTTCATCCTTGGGTCATAGATCTCAGTGGTGCAAAGCGACTGGGTTCCGTCGGACCCGCCAATGACGTAGATCAGCCCGCGGCGTTCCACAAGGCCGCAGCCACGGCGGGGAGTGCTCATGGGCGGGCCCAGACGCCAGGAGTTGGTCGCCGGGTCGTAGATCTCGACGGAGCTGAGTGGGTTCCAAGCGTCGCAGCCGCCCACGACCCAGAGCTCATTCTGGAAGGAGCAGACGGCGGACTGGGATCGACCTGGTGAGAAAAAGGTCAATATATGAGATCAATGACATTGCACAATTTATGTTGCTTAATACCTTGTTTAAGAGAAGCAATCCGCTCCCATTTCGTCTCATCCTTTGAAAGTCTGAAGCAATGTTTGTTGCCAGACTGGCCGTAGGTGCCGCCGATGCAGTACACGGTGCCGTCGAGCTGGCATAGACCTAGAAAGAGACGAGATAACATGCCAGTGAGTATGATTTAATCCAATAATTCTATCAAAAGTGGATGAACATTCTAACTGTAATGGAATATTTGGATCCGCAAAAATCTAAGCTAGAATAGGGATAAAAGTATTAGGATGATATATCTGGAGAAAAAGAGATGTAATAATTGTAACCTTGAACGCAAATAGTGCCGCAAACGCAACTTTGTCCTAAATTTAACGCAGCAAAACATATGCTTCTTTTAAGTACACATTTTCCTTAATATATCATGATTAAGGTTAAAAGCAGTCGCGCCATGCCTGTTAATAGCTAGCTTAGCAGGATCATCTAAGAAGACCTAGAGAACGAAATGAAAATGTACTCTTTTTCTTTCTGTTGTATATTTTATATTTAGTCCTTTCCTGTCTGCTTTTATGCATTGTGAGAGTACTTTGTAACACACACAGATGCTTTGATTAATACTTTATCCTTAAATGTAATCGTACAATATGAATTCCCTGGAAAACACGATGACCAAAACCGGGCAAAAATGCAAACTTACCTTTTCCGCCACTTCAAACAAGAACTTTTCTTCTTCAATGTGCAACCCTCATGAGTCTCTCCTTCAAGCCAGCATCTCCAGAAAGATTTGGGGAAAAGTTCTTCAATGGTAGAGTCTGCTGAAAAAGTTTTGGTTCATTGTGTCAAAAGAAGGAGTTCCAGTGTCCTCAAGGCTCGGTCCGATTTCGGGGTCCACCAGCATTAGCTGCTGTCCTCAAGGGTCGGTCCGATTTCGGGTCCACCAGCATTATCCACTCTGGTTACGATAGGAAAAAGTAAAAATCGAGCCTTGCCCCGGTTTCATTTCTTTACTCTTTCTCTCAGGCTGAAAAAAGAAAGAAGGAAAATGGTGCGTACCGATTAATCACAGTTCATGTACAGAGAGGAGGATGGAGGACGGGTTCGAGGGCGAAGGCGAAGGCAGCGGCGCTGGCGAGCGAGGAACAAGGGACGCCGGCACGATACAAGAGCAGCAACACACGGCACTGGCATACAAGACACTCAATCCATAGATCCATGGGTATTCTCGCGCACGGGGGAGTGAACGTTAAATAGGCCAACTTACCTATATTGGAGACAGGCACTGGCAGAGTCGCAATCGGTCTCCATCTCCCCATCTTGGGACAGAACTTCTCCGCGCTCGCCTCCTCCGCGGTGCCGTTGCTTCCAGCCACGGCGTAGATACACCCGCCAACCACGGTCACGTCAAACCTGCCCCGCTTGGACAGCATCGGCTTCAGCGCGGACCAAAAGTTCTCCGCCGCGTCGAACACGGACACGGTATTGAGGCACTCGCCGCGGTCATAGCCACCGCAGACAACCAGTTGGCCATCCAGAGCACCTGTGCCCACCGCGCACTTGGCCTGGCTCATGTTGGCCACGGTCACGTAGAGATCCTTGTCGATGGACGGCGGCCGGGAGATGGACGGGCTCTTGCGCTTGGCCACCGCAGCGGCGTTGGTGTGCGCGGTGCCGCCGCCCAATGCCTTCGCTGCAATGTTGAGCGCGTTCAGGGACAGCCCTGTCGGCGATGCGGTGCCCCCATTGCTGCTGCTGCAGTAGCCGGACCCGTTATCTGCCGCCCCCGGTGAATTCGGTCTGTTGAGCCTCTGGATGATGGAACAAGTGGCGAGCTTTCCGTCGACAGTGACGAGGGCGAGGATGTTTGCGCCGTTCATGATGGCGGATGCCGCGATGACGGTCCAGTCCTCGGAGCGGTCCTCGGTCTTCTCCTCGTCCTGGTTGATGTGGCGGGAGTACATGTCGCGGTGGGAGGTTGGCTTCGAGTTGAACCGACGACGGGTCTGAAAATATATGAGCTTTGTTATTCAAGTGCTTTTTAGTACCTTGCGTTGAAAAATTACACGACCTCGGCTAATAATATTATTGCAACGGGTAAAAAAGTACATTCTTTCGTTTCCCAGGTAATTTGCTTTTTGCACAAATACGGCCACAATATAAAAGCCGTAATTGTTCTCGAATCTCAAGAGGATTATGTTTCGCTCACCTTGGTCTGCTTCGGCACCTTCTGGTTGACCTTCTTATAATCCTGTATGATGTCGGAGTCATTAGCCGATCCCTCCTCAATCTCCTGACAGTCCATCATGGCGTTGTCCTTGCCCATGTAGAGCAGGTGGCGCTTCTCGGCCAGCGACGCCAGCGACTGCCGGTTGTCCTCCAGCCATGTAGAGTGGATCCAGTCAAGCACATGCCCGGTCAGCGCGTCTGCCCGTGCAGCCTCCATCTCCTCCCGGCCAGCGTGCAGCACCTCGATGCACAGCCGCGGCAGCGACATGAACGCCCTGCTCGTCGTCAGCTTGTCCATGTTGGCGCGGATGAACGTGTTCACCTGCTGTAGCAGCGGCGCGCCTGCGGGTGGGCGGGCGATGCCGGGAACGCCGCGGACCTCGAGACACGTGTCGAGGTTGATGTTGGCTGCGAGGTAGGTGGCGCATTGTGTGGCGGCGCGGTCCATGCGAAGGCGCACGGCGGCGGCGTATACGCTCCGGACAGATGTCGAAGGGATATCCAGTCTAAAAAAAAGATATTACGTAAGCAAAATAGATTCAGGAAAATCTTGTCTAGTCAGGACACATCATTACTTTGCCGATATCTAAACTTAGACCAATTTGGTTAATGACACTTAATGAAATTGGTCTGAGGGCAACATCTAATGAACCAAGAAACTCTATACTGTGTATAGAGTCCTTTGAATGAACTGAGAGTGTGTATAAACGGTTAATAGTCTATTCAAAGACCTTAAAACTCTCAAAAGGCTCTAGGTAAAGCCGAACAAAGTCATGAAAAGCCATTGCAAGAGAGAGTGGAAGCCAAAAAATATCCGTTTTCCTCGATAAATAAAGGCTTTTGTTACTCCGTCTTAAGCCGCCTGAATTCTTATAACCTTGGGACTTTGCTCGATGCGACCTTGCGAGAGAAAAAGAGACTTGCGAGGCGTTTCTGTTTTCTTCTCCGTCGCACTTTCGGTTTGACTGATGTTGTTTAATCGATGGAAACGGAATAAAAATGGATCGAGGGTACTTTAAGAACCATTTTGCTGCAAGCAGCTTTGTGTATGTTGCATCTCATGAAAATATATGCCCTTACTACTGTTCCTATTGCAAGAATATACATAATTTCATTTTGCGTATCATGTAACTCGGTGGTTTTTCCCATTTCATGTCTTATGTTGACATGACCTTTCTTAAGGACTTGACAACGAACATTGTAAAAAGGCCGCAATCCCTTCATGGCATGACAGCAGGGCCGAAAGGATTGCCTTTTTTACTTATCATGTTTACTTGCAAATGTAAAATTAAAACCTGTCAACCCTGACAATACACCCCTTTAACCGTCAGGGACTTTTCCATCTTCATCCGTCTTTCTTTAGAGCTTAATTTCCGACCGCAAGACAAGACACGCAATGTATTCTTATCTTTATAATAAATCCGAGGCTCACCTTGCCGTGTAGGCATAGTCAATGAGACTCTCCAGCGCCTCCCGCTCAAATCCCCCGTTCAGCTGGTACACGACCGAGTCCTCCACCTCCTTGATGGTGGGCTGGTCCTCCTCTGAGGTGAACAGCTCCAGCAGGTACGGGGACGCCGCGGCCAGCACGGCCCGGTGGGCGGGGATGTCCTGTTTACCAATCTGGAACATGAGCATTCATTAGTCACGTGACGTCCGCATACTGCATCATAATGAAATGACAAACGGTCTCTGTATTTTCCGCCTTTCGTAATGTTGTCAGAAAAAGCGGAAGACGAAGAAGATGCGACGGAGAAAGACGAAGACGAAGAAAGTCTTCTACGAAAGAACAAGGTTCTTTCCTTCTACACTTGTCCGTCTTCAGCCTTGAGCTGGTCAACTGAGAACAAAGGAGGACACTCAGGAGAAAACATAAATTCGTGTCTGGACAAGATTCACGCTGTTACGTCGCAAGGAAGCCAACGAAATGACCCGAGGGATATTGTCTACAGACGTGTAAAATACACATAAGAATGCTTAAATATAAAATCCTAAAATCCTGGCTTGAAGCGTTTTAGCACATTTTGTCCTCAGAGGCGATCTCGTTTCGCTGCAAATGTAAGCATTCTTTTCACACAAGAAAAGCGCTGCTTTCTAACCTAGATTTTGTTTTAATTTGGGTGTCGATATGTTGCTTCAACGTTTGTAATCTACTTTAGCAAGATGCGTATATGTTCAGACTGCCCAAATGTCCTCCCGATGAGAAAAGTGCTTTCACTTGGAGGAATGTTTGTAATATTTCTGCCTAGCGAGGCGTACAAGCGGAGGAGTCGTCTGCTGCAAGAACTCTTCATGAAGGAAAAAAGATTAATTCGCCTCTTGTTCCGGACACTTAAACCTTTCAAATGCACGAGGAAAGAGTCTTCGTACTAGAAGTCTTTTCAAGGAAGTGTACGAACATTCAGAACAAAAACAATGCCTTGTCGAGACATTTGTGTGTCTATTATCATCTTGACCCCATAGACGTCATAGGCACGAGATGAAACGGTTTCGTACTTGCAACAATCTGGGCCTTGTTTTGTTGTAGTAATAGGCATTAAGCTATCAATGGCACGTCTCCGGCGAGATAATTGGATTGGGCACAAAAGGATAATATGCCTAGAATGCTGCTGTGTGGGGCATAATGAAGAGCTAGATACGAACGATGTAATAGCAAGACATTATTTACGTTAGAAATGGACTTTAAATCGATGTCGAAGCCGCAGTGACAAACCTTAAAGTGGGAGGAATACTTTGTTTACTTTCTACATCTCAAGAAGTTTGGTTTCTCGCATTTCAGGTCGAATTCCAATGTGGACCCCCATTTCAGGGATGCTGCTTCAAAATGAAGTTAATAACGATTGTGTCCCGAAGCGGGTAATATGATATCTTTCTTGTCTGATGATGACCTCTTGGGTACAAAAGAGACAATGCCGTGTGCAACGTGTTCAGTCCATGAACGCTTGGACTCCCATGGCACGTGGCTAAGTCATGTGACCAATTAATAGGCAATATGTACTAGTACTCGTAGTTAAAGTACTTGCAAATATGAATGCAAAGAACTAGTCACAATTGTCATATTCCAGGATTTTACTGCTAGCAACAAATTACATAGCATTAAAGATGAAACAAGTGCTACTTTATGCAATTCTGATTGGAACTATTCAGAACAATATTCGGCATCCTCTAAATTAAGTCTTTTTCTCTCTCACCTGCAGGACGACATCACAGAAATGCTTGTTCTTCCTCATCTTATCAAGCGTGGCGAGCGTGCTCGAGTGCAGCTCGTCGTCCGCCCACATGAGGTCGGGCCGGTCCGAGGTCTCCTTCTCAGTGTCGTCCTCGTGGTCCTCGTCAACGACGCCGCCGGAGCGGTGGCTGCGACGCTGCTTGCAACCGGTCTCGCCGTTTGTGGGCATCGTGGCGGAGAGATCGGACATTAATCTGGAAATAAAGTGCACAATGGTATTAAAATAGATGTTATCTCCTAATGCATTTAATGTACACATCGTACGGCTCCTTAACCATAAAACGTTCAGAATAATCACCGTTCTACCTTTTCTGTACACTAACTACATGCAAGTCAAGTGTATTCCGACTTATGAAAGCGGATCTCACGCACTTACCTCATTATTTACAATTCTTCTTGGAATGTCTTGCTAGACCGGACCCGAAGACAGTACAAACCGGAGGGCTCGTTCATAGATTCTCGAGACCGGTTCTCAAAACAACTCGGTCTAGCCACGTTTTTGTATATCTTGTTTAAGAATGGACGGAGTATTCGTTTTATCACAGGAGCAGGTTGTTCATGTCTGACGGGCCCAGGGCCACAGTGCGGGTCACGACTGCATTGGTGGGGCAGCTGGAGATGGAGATCACCACAGTGGGCCAACGGCGGAATCAATCAACGCCCGTTGTTGTTGTTGTTCTCACAACTTACACGACTCCGCTTGCCTGCCTTAGCGACACTGACTCAGGAAAACGGAAAACCTTCGGATTACGAGAGGAGAAAAGAAGAGAAAAAAGGAGGCGCTCAGACGGGTTTCGCGCCCACACACAGGCCTCGCGGACGAGCTCAGCTGTGTGTGCGCTCAACTTTACTCCTCGAGCTGAGGTCCAGTCTTGTCTCCAGGGGGCGGAGAGTGAGTGAGTGCGCGTTTTAGGACATTGTCGTCGCCGGTGAAAAAATGAAAATTAACTTTTTGTTCTCGTTGTGCAGCAAGCAATCTTTGGACTACTTTCTTTTAACGGCCATCGTCCGGTTGAAAGAGCGGCGCACTTGATGCTCGATGTAGCGTCGTACCAGTTATGAGCACATGCTAAAGAACCTTTGGACAGTAGAAACGAGTATTTATTGCATGCTAAAACATACGTTTGGTGTACAGCCACGCAGAACAAGCTCCAAGTGTACATGATGTACATCTGGTATGATCGTACTTAGCTGGTTTTGAAATATCGTAAGATTAAGAGTCGAATCTACAATAACTTGTAAGGATATGTCCGTAATCCGTATATTGTTAATAGTAAAATTAATACTTAATTCCAGTTTTATTTTAGAGTAGACAATAGCCTAAGAATTCCTACAAAAGCACTGCAGTCCGCAGCTAGGAAGTGACAAAAACGCGGGCTAAAGTCAAGAAAAAGAGATAAAAGATCTGCCTGACTTTTCAGTTCAGTTGTGTGCAGGAGGTGTGGCCAAGATTCTCTTGAAGTGGACAAATAAAAAAAATAACCCATTTTCGGAATAAAAACATTTGAAAGCTTTTTACAAGACCGAACCTTTCACACAAATTAAAGTTCCTGGATGACTAATTTCACATAATAATGTTTCATTTACATCTGTTTCCCTCTTTTAGATAACCTTACTCTACTTGTATCAATTCGACCTGATTCTCTAAACTGCATTGAATGCTTTACATAACCCTCTATATTAGACCCCTGTCAAAAAGGTCCTAAAATGACATAGTAAAGCAAGCACATGTGACACAGAAAAAAAGTTGAACAAACATAGACGTTGAAAATGTTGCATCAGCTTCTGCGGAGATAATGAATGTCGCCATGCTTTTTCAACGCTTGTTGAACGGAAAACAGTTGGGGTGTGATTTTCCGGTTAAACTGTTAACTTTAAAAGTTGCACTAAATATATATTTAAACTACAATACATTCAATGCAGACACATAATCCACTGAGCTGCAATAATGAGCCCATTAGAACCTTTAGACGTCCGTGATGTGTTGAATGAATTATGTCGGGAATGGACTGAAATCACCGCGAATAAAATGCATTTGGATCGTTCTAGAAGATGCAAAGAGCTCATTTTAATAAACATCCTGCTGTTTGAACACCGGATTATCACATGGAAGAATAATTTCATGAATGTGCATATCGTACATTAATAACCCCAATTTTAGTTTTGTCCTTCCTGTTCTGATAAATAGTGATGAAGGAACACAATTTGAACGATTCGCAAATGTAGCAAAGTGCGAAATATGATCCATATTTATTGCCACTTAATACTCGTAAAATTTTATCGGGCACAATTATCAGCAATTTTGATAAAATAACATCCGATTTTTAGAACACAATGACCGAACTTTGCCTTGTATGAAACCGGTTTGAACACGAGGCAACATTTAAACTGAGTATCATACGGGTTAGAATCCGTCGCCAAAATCCTGCAGTAAACTCAAATGCGAAAATTGATCCGACTTCAAACGATCAACTTTTTGTGAGATGTCATCTTATCAATACTGATGGCTTGGCAAGGATATTTAGCCTATTTTAATGGATCTTGAAATATATACGTAAAACGTTCTTTATTTACAGTTAATTTACAATGTATATCAAGTGTAAGTATGCGATAATCGTATGCTTGTTCAGGATATTCACAGAAATATTTATAGCCGTTAAACACGTCATTCCTCATCATTTTATAGTCGTTAATCTTAACAAGCCCGTCCATGCTCTAAACCGGAATATCTACGTACAGCTCCGAAAAGGGAAAGTAATTTATTATTCTTATTGCTAATGCCTAACCATTCTTTAATATAGGTTAAGAGGAAAAGAGTTATCTGATTGATCTTATCAAAAAATGAAGTACATTAGTGAAGTAACCTGCTTGTCAATGTAATCAACATGAACTTTCTCACTCTGTAATCAAAAGTAATCTTCTTTGCAACCTACCTCTGCTCCTCCTCATTTTCCATCCTCAACTCATCATCACTGTACTCCTCAACCCCATTTTGCCACTTCACCTCTTTAACTGTTGAACCCTCCATTATGAACAAAATCACTGCAGCTGTCTATTAAACCCAAGTTCAGCCCTCCCGCCGCTGCTACTGCGACGCCTATGCTGCGGGTCACCACCAGCTGCTAGCACTGGCCTTGCCCCGGAAGATGGCCCCATGGGCACCCGCAGGTCCGGACAGACGCCCCACGCTGTAGCTGATGAGCCCCGTCATGTGTGGGGAGTTAGCCACAGCCAGCAGCTTCCGGATGTGAAGGTTGATCAAGCCAACCTTTCTGTGTTTTGAGGTCACTCCACTCAGTCCAAGTCTGCTTCTACGCGCGTTTTCTGGCTTAATAACGGAGGCCTCGCTGTGCATACAAGCTCTTCTCTGCCTCCTTTCCCCTCTTGACTGAAGTAGTCGTGTTTAGACTTGCTCCCGACCCGTTCCTTCCTGAAAGCTTTCTCCCGCC
>LR140835.1:0-14724 GCA_900659605.1 Tisbe holothuriae | reverse complement strand
ACTTTTATCTGTTGCAATTAGGAGAGCACAATATTTTCATCATCACAGGGTTGACAGAAGAGGATTTCGCGGACGAAGCTAAACTTTGAAACTGTTTAAAAATGATTTTTAGTGTTCTATAATTAAAATTAGTTGCTGCAATTTGTACTAAAATAATATTTCCTGTTAAATGGAGTAAAATTTCACTTGCAAATGAAGCTTTAATATCATTTAGCAATTTTTTGGCCTCATTTTAACCAATTTTCCCGTCCCCACTGGAGGTCCTGAAGATTATTTATTTAGCTATAAGGCCAGTCGTCAGTCAGCTTCAGCCAAAGAGGTTATATATACTACTAGAGGCTGAACTGTCCCATGCCGTCCTGCCTACGTAGCCTGGCTGCTGCTGAAGCCTTGTAGTGCTGCTGAATTTCTTTGGAGAAGGGCAATAAATGACTCAGTCAAGTACTCTGATGCTAGGTTGTGTGACTCATAAATGAGTGTTTCCGATTTTCATGCCCTTCTCCCATAAAGTAAATTCTTCAAAATGGCTGCCCCCACAAGACTTCAAGTACGCTGTCGTCTTCTTCTTCTAGTAGAGTATATAAGTTCATTGTCCTTAGCATACACTGTAGAACTAGTAATACAAGCAGTATAAAATATCTTTGGTCCTTAGTCAAGCCACACAGGCTGACTGAGTTTTCTCCACACACTCACAATTCCTTTTTCCTTTTTTGCTGCTGCTAAGATTTCCGAATTCAAAACAAACGTCATCTCAGGGTTGATGTATGCAAATCAAGAGGCCAAAACATAATTTTTATCCTTTAATTACAATAGAATGACTGAATGTAATGAAGAAAGCCCACGTTTGTTTACTTTAGAGTGAAGCATGAAGTTATTTAGAACACTAATTAACTAATTAATTACTCTTTTCCTAAATTAAAAGAGTTGACAATTTCGGAAAATGTAAATATTTGATTTGTCAACCCTACTAAAGGAAAGAAACAATGCATTGTCAGCCTGAGCGGCAGCAGGGAAAGGGTCTTCTTTAACTAAGTTTTTGCCCTCAAATTTTTAATAACTCATTTTAAAGCAAGTTACATAAACTGAAAGTACTTCCTTAGCCAAGGAAGCAGTTTACGGCGCTGTCGGACTCTGAACTCAGTATCTCGGCCAAATATTGCCTTACACAGTGGTTTATCATAGCAGGATTTTTCACTATTTAATAATTAAATTTAATATTCCTGTCATCTACAAAAATAGCATTTGTAGTAATGCTTGTCAAAACATTTACATGTAATATTTTCTTGGAAATTGTAAACCACTGCCTGCGTTTGTCTCCAAGACGGCTCGTGTTTTTTCACGGACACCTGAGTGAAGGAAATTTCTCCTGGGAGTGGGAGAGGGATAAGGAAGTTTATGAGGAAAAACCTTTTCCTGGAGTTCTCCAAATGGTAGCTGTCGCGACGAAAGGAACACCATTCCTTTCTTACTTCAATTTCTTTGCGTGAAACTCACAGTACTGTTGATGCGGACTTAAGGGGAAAATGGGGACTGCAGTACTATGAGGTTCACAACGCAGTTTTCACGTTGGGTTCACAACGCATGTCCTAAGGAAATCTAAATTCGACGGAATCACCCCTTGCGACTATAGTTTTTCCAACCTAAAACCTAAAACCAGTCGACCGCCTTGGTTTTTCTCTATACGTTCCTAACTTATAAACTCCATAACAGAGTACTCTCGTGTGACATTTGCAAATTTTATTTCAAAACTGCCGCAAAAACAAAAAGTGGTCTCACCATGACAAAGAAAAAGGAAAAATACAGGGAAAAGGAAAATCCCAGAAAAGAGCGAACAAAAATATTGAACAGCTCTCAACTAATGAAGTATTTTAATTTCATATATTCATATAATGACAAGTAGAGTAAATATTTGCCAGTAATTTGAACACAACTGACCTGAGAAGTCCGCAATTGTGCGACCTTGATGAGCCCACATGATTACAGCGACGGCTGCTAGAACGTCTTGGAAGCAATTTTCTGGACTGTTCTCCCCAATATCTCCTACTGAGAAGGAACGAGGATCGGTCAGGGACAACCGAAGCTTTGTTATCTGAAATAGAGATTAAAGAGTATCCTGATTATTATATTGTTAATTTTATGCAAAAGTTTACAACTTCGGTTAATTCCAACAGCAGTATTGTTATCTAAAACAGCAATATACAATAACAGTGAAAGACTAGCTGTAATTTGAAAAACGTTTTTCCCTTTTTTTTCAATTTTGGATGTCCAGGGAATGCATCTTCGAACAATTTTACAATACCCTCAAAGAAATAACTCGCACGATTTCTTCCAAAACATACCTTTTCTCGCTTCTTCTCCTTTATTTGCGCCGCTTCTTCTCTTTCCAACTTTTTGGAGTGGAACATGACGTTTGTTGGCTTTATGTTGAGGTGGACGAATCCCTCTTCATGAATTTCCTCAAGCTCATCCAGCAGAACGTCGGAAACATGGTGTAGATCTTCTTGGGATAGCTCCTGCTGACTCATGAGGTTTACAAGGCTGCCTGGGTGGAAAACGGGTAGTTAGTATGTTAATGAATAATATTATATGAATTAATATTCTATTTGTCGCTTGTGCATAATTATGTACTTATTTATCTCGTTACTAATGCACTCTCCCCGCGAGCTACGACTCGGACGCCGGTCAGCGTGAGCACCTGGAGGAAATACGGCAAAGCAAGTTATTTACGGTCGTTCTCTCCGCGGAAGCGGTAAGGACACTTAAGAGCACTTCTTGTTGTGTGAAACCCTTCGGGTATCAAAGTGCAATAAAATACATCTGTTAAGACGATATCAAACGGACACGTTTCAAGCAGTCGGATATTAGGGTTCAGGAAAGTGGTAGCATAGCGCGGGGTCACGTCCCCTGTCCAGGGTACGTTCCAGCCGGTTAAGACGTTTTTTTTTACCGACTTGTACATTTTACCAAGGTTTATATAAATATTAAGAATATACTGTAACTTTATATAAATATTAAGAATTTAATTATGTACATATACCTTGCATTTTACTAAGATTATCATTAAACATTTTACATATGCATGTAAATATATATATATATATATATATATATATATATATATATATATATATATATATATATATATATATATATATATATATAAGGAAGAATATACAGAGTAAAAAGTAAAAATGAAGGCATAGCCAATGCAGCACTAATACCATTATTGTAACTGAATTTAAAATTTAAGTGAGGAGTCATATTAAGGAAGTTCACAATTATAACGCAATAATCACATTCTATGAGGAGGAACACTATTTACTCTAACAAGTAGTAGTAAATCCAGACTCTTATATAGTAGGTACATGAGTAAATATCATTGATCACATTATTGTGGGGGACAAGTCAACTTAGCAGGAATATTGAAGCGGTTCACAACAAACCAATACAATCATGATTATGTCTAAAGTTACTAGCTGTAGCTCAGTTTAACACAGTTGGTGAGTGAACAACATAAATATGACCCAAAGAAGATATGGTATAATATGGGATTCTAATCCTTCTTCAGATATCCGAGAAATTCTAGACTAGAGTCCTTAGAGATATCATACAATTTTTTGCAGTTTTAGTAGGAATTGAGTTGAATAGACAGTCATATAGCAAGTGCACCTCAACGCCGTTCCTGAGAACATTCTCTATTATGCTTCAGGCTCGTACGCCGGAGCATGGTGTGCATTTACAAATCAATACTTACATTTCAGAATGATGTGTACATTGATTTTATCCATACGGCTTACTTCCCGCCAAATGAAATTTGCCTTCATTTTCTCCCGCTAGATGTTGATCGCCAAGAGAGAGGCAACGTCACATTTTATTCATTTCCGCATGAAGTAAAAACGGAAATTTTGCATGTTAAAAGTGGCAACCTTGCCTCTATCGTGACACTATCGACATCTAGAGGATTATATGGACTTCGTTCATTTTGGCAAGAAGATAACCTTATTGGCTTTGCCAGTGGGTCTGTTATGTTTTTATTGTACTGAAGCCATTTAGTATGCACGCCTTCTGTATTTGCCGCTTTTGGGCGTCTACGCCTTTTGCCCCCACGCTTTTGCTTTGCTGTTTGACCTCCACCCCATTCCGACATTTTTTGGAGATAGTATGCACTACCAAGTAAAAAAAATATAAATAACATAAATATAGGTTACATTATAACAGTTATTCTGGGACTATATTTTTTCTTTGGCAAACATACTTACCTATTTATTTATCCTTAAATATTCTAGATATTGAGGTCTAGCTGCCTATAATCACATATGTACGATCGTAATTAAAGGCAGCTATTTTAAGTTCAATTTAATTGTCATTTGAACAGTCACTTGTTGCATTTGCCGCATTTTGCCGCATTAATGTTGCTGTCTTTTCCGCATTTGCCGCATTTTTGCCGCATTTTTGCCGAATTTTTTGCCGCAGCAGATTAAGAGCCGAAAGAGTAAAGTAGCGGTTATTAAGTATCGCTACAGTAATAAGAAAAATTAACTTTGCATTTCCTTTTTTGCGCTAATGTCCGGACATACCTACGGGTCTTAAAATGAGTCTAAAGTAGATGTTCTTGTACTTGTTTGAAAGCTCTGGGTGAGCTCTCTTCAGATATGATGTCAGATTTGAGTTTAAAGGCCTAAAAGACGCTTAAAACATTGAAAGAGTAAAGTAGCGGTTTTTTGGTACGCTACAGTACTAACAAAAATTTACTTTGCATATTTTTGCAGATTTTTTACAAACGTAAATTTACTTTTTTTGCGCTAATGTCCGGACATACCTACGGGTCTTAAAATAAGTATAAAGTAAGTGTTCTTGTACTTGTTTGAAAGCTCTTGGTGAGCTCTCTTCAGATATGACGTCAGATTTGAGTTTAAAGGCCTAGAAGACGCTTAAAATAGCAAAAGAGTAAAGTAGCGGTTTTTTGGTACCCTTACAGTACTAAAAAAAATTTACATTTCCAAAAAAAAAGTAGCGGTTTTTTTTTAGTTTGGAACCAAAACTCGACCTGTTTTAGGCTAAATAAGCTAGCTAAAAATCTAAAAACTCTTATGGTGTGTCCTGAGCTCTATAAATGTCCGCATGCAGAAATAAACAGCACCTTTATATGGAGTAAGGCCAAGTAAACAGTCCGAAATCATGAAAAATGGCTTTAAATGGTACTTTCAAAAGGAAATGTACCAAACCAAATCCAGTTCCGTAATCAGCATGCAAAGTGTACGTAGAATCCTGTCTCAAAATATTATATATCTCGAATTCATAAAGTAGCGGTTCGGCACCCGACCCTGTGATTAAGCGATTTTTAATTATGAATACATGAAGTTTGATGTTGGGCCAGCAGGTATTTAATTTTATATACATTGTTGCATCGTCATTAACAAAAGGTCGGCATGATTTTCATAATTCTATTACGCACCCGTACATAATATGGAATGCATGTCCATTTTCAATAGAGCAACGCGACCCTATGGCCATATAGATATCGAAATGCAGCAGCAAACAACAAAAGAAGGATTGACGTGAGATGAATCGGCGAGGAGATTAAATTCGGAAGACGTGACAATGAAAAATATCTCGCTTTTGTCCTCCATTATAAATTATTATGACAATGTTAATATCATCATTTCCTTGTCATGGACTATTATTCAAATAAGTTGAAGAGCAATTCTTGAGAGTAGTAGTGGCAACTTTTGAATGGACCGGAGCTGCTGAGCCGTGTTTACATATCTGAGGTCTGGAACTCACTCAATCGAGCTACACAAGCAGTTTTCTTCTTCGGACCGACAGATGTATAAACTTTGGAATTAATAATATACACCACAGACTGCTGCGTATAGGCGTCGTAGACAAACTGCTGCTCTTTGGACACATAATATGCCCATATTAGTCACCTTTGGCTCGATGTGTGAATACAAAAAAGGAGGCATATGGTGCCAGTATGAGGACCTAATAGAGCACAAAAGGAAAGCTGACGTTGTAATGGATACCTTCCATTAAACCACAATTTCGACTAATGATGAAAGTCTTGACCCAGCAAATTGAATACATCTCCTATTAATATACAGTCTTCTGTAGTTATTTCGACGGGTTATCGTTCATTACATTTATAATCAGAGGCCGGTTTTTGTTCTCTTCTTTTTTTCTGCTAATCGTGTTTTGAAAGCGAATTTTACTAAGTAAAAAGTGATTTCAAACACGATTAGCCGCGCGATTAGCATGAAAAAAGGAGAACAAAAACCGGCCTCTGTAGATAAAACATATCATATCAGTAAAAGTCTTCAAACTTGTTATGTTGGGGGCTCGAATGCTATATCACTTTTGCAGAAGTACAACTGGACAGCTGCAAAACACTATAAAGTGTTTTGCAATATGCGTAAAATACAAAGACAGTTATTATGATGTACTATAACTGTCTTTGGTAAAATATGGCAGTCTAGATAAGATGTCTACGAGTACATTTGCATCACAAAGAACAAAAGTACTGCTTGCTCAATATCAACGAGTCCTATTTATGTTCTTTTTTACAATGCTGGCAACTTTATGGGAGATGAGATGGACAAAACGTGAATACATTTGGGAATAGGGCAGAGGAAGAAGAAGAAAGATAGTAACAGTTGTTTAGAACTTGAAAGAGTTTTGCAGGTCCCTACGCATCCATTAAGAGAACAATGCGCAAAAATACACTGTCCAATTCTAGTGAGTAGATAGTAATACGATACATTTTTTAACGTCTTATTTTGCATAAATAGCGGGGTATCTCTTTACATGCAGTAAATGTAATTTATAATGGTAGGATGAATTGGCGAAATAATTGACTCCCCTGCCGAGGTTACACTCAGCAGGACTAATATTTGCCTGGCAATTACAAGTCAGAAACACATTTGCGAATGTTTCAACATGTGGGCTTTATGAGAGGAGGTTTTATGACTATGTAGAAGAAACCCTCCTCAGTTAAGTAAACATAGCGGCAAGAAGTATGTTTCAGGTATTTTTTGGCAAAACGTGGCATGACACGACCACTAACTTCTTACTCATATATTTCTTGCTTTTCTTGAGGACAAAAGGAAAGGGCAAAACTTTGAGAGTTGGGAAAAGTGGATGTAACCTTTAAACAACTAGGAATGGTCCTGACAGTCTAGAAAACTAAAACTATCTTAGCTAGGTAATACAATTTCATCATACAAATAGAATATGCTTGAAGATATGAAAGTGATATAAATATGGGCCAACTCACATTTAAGTGCAAATAATGAACTGATAAAAGCAAGGATAAAAGCCTGGCCTTATTATAGGTTACTGTTGTACATTTCAACAATGTATATTTAGGTTTAATACACAATTTTTCTCTATCTATCTATCTGCATGGCTAACTGTCGCCCAAGCTTTTGGTTTAATTAAACCTTGATCCTACTTCAGCGACGACACACATAGAGTGCAAATGATTAAATCTGGGTATGAGTGAAGGGAACTTTTGACGTGTGTCTAACTTTTTGCCTCTCACTCAAAAGGTGTCTAATTAGATTATAATTCTCTTGTCTGAAGGTATCGCCTTCTCTTTTTAGGAGTGTACTTTCTTGTTCCCGAGGGCACTGCATAAGGTCTCTAGTGTGTCTACTGATACTTTTGTAATGGGAGATCTCCCTTGTAAACAAGAGCATATGATGACTGGTGAGGTTAATTATTGTTGAATCTCAAATAAGTATATATTCCAGAAAAGAATGAATACAAACCATGATTTTTTTGAATTTTTCCTTCTTGTCAGAATTTGATGATGAATGGATTCCTTTTGCGACAACTTTTTTTTCGCCCCCAGAGAGGGAAAGCAAAATCAGCGGGGAAAAGAAATGTTTAAAAGCCGCGGCAAAAAATGCTGACGAGACGTTTTCGAATCTTCTTCTTGCTTCCAATCCGTGCGTGAAATGGATCCTAAAAATATAATTCTTAACTTGGCCTTTTCAGAGTCTCTCTCTCTCTCTCTCTCTCCACTCTCTTTTTCCTGATATCGGCAACAAAACTTTTCCTCTTTATCCCAGGAGCGGCAGAATGGCAACTCATTCCCCACTTTTTTCAACTTTGTTTTCTTTACCTCGACTTCTTCATTTTTCGTGAATTTTGATCCCGCAAAAAAGAAAGACAGGAAACGCAACAATACAGTCTAAAACTTTCCTTCTCGTGACAGACAACTGTCATAGAGAAGGTTGTGTGTTATTATTATATGCATTATGATTATGTCGGGGCCTCAAAAGGGAAAGGAAGGAAGGAGGCATTTCGTCATTCTCAGAAAGTAATAAAAGCAGCTGCAGCATGCTAGCAGGAGAGCCCATATAACATAAAGAACGTCAAAGAAAAAGCCATTCTTCTTCTTCTTCCCTCGTCGCTCTGCGGTTGACATCTTATGGCGGCAACGATTAACTCTAAGGATTACGCATTATATAAACTGAATACTGTACTCCAAACGGAATTTTGCAGGCTTGTATTTAGGAAAATGTGCTGTGAACACGGATATAAAAGGACTTAAGGAAGCCCGCAAGGAACAAAAACACATTGCTAGGTCGGCCTTTTTTGCTCACCGCGGGCATTACAAAAGTTTTACGAAAATCCTTTCAATATTTTTTGCGGAAGCCTCGAATGTTTGTATCCTGCCTGAGGAGCAAAAATTTGGGACATGTGCCGAAAGCTGTGAACTATTTAAAATGTATTCAAAAATATTTCCCATCATACAGGATTTTTTGTTTTCGTAGAAATTCTTTCGTTGCCATTGGATAAAAAATTCCAATAAAATATGATCGAAAATATTGATATATTCTCTGGAATCTGTATTCTATATTAAACTAAGTATTAATGCAATATATTTGGTAAGATAGAATGTTCCTTTCCTTCCGGGGAAATTCCCAAGAAAATCACAATGGCGTATGTTGGACCACAGACATCTAGAGCGGTCTGAAAAAGCCTATTTTTAATTAAACTTGTAAACTTGTATATTCTGACGACAATTAACTTTGGCATCCTTTAATACTCTGCTAAACTATTTATATCTCCAATTTCGTTGTTATTGTTAACCTGACCTCAAGTATTATATTGCTACAGTTTATAGGTTTCATTAAGAACTGACTATCGTACAAAACGCTTCAGAATCATGTTGTACTTTAATTTTTATTGCAAGATGTACCTCCTTTATTGAAATAAAGGTAGTGGCAGAGTGCAAGTGGATTGAAATTAAAAAAAAAACTGCATATCATTATCCTGTCATTTCCAGAAGAAACCGCAAAAAGTCTTCCACAGAGCAGGGAAATCTCAACAATATTCCATTTATAGCCTTTCAGATCTCTCTACAGGGTGTTTTTTATATAGTGTAATATTCTAAACAGCTATATCTTCTCAGTACGAGCTTTTAGAAGGTAGCTTATGAAGTCAAAACAGTTTTGAGAGAGTGGGAAATTTATTTACATGTGCTATAATAACCCTTTAATTATTAATATAAATGAGTTAATTGACTTTAAAGTCCAGCTACTTTTTCAGTATTTTACTATATAATCAAAATTGTCAAGAGACAAAAACAGCTATTTGGCTACAAAATGACCTTATATTAGCCTCTATGTAGCTTAAAGTTGTTCACAAACCATGTTTTAGGCATTTGAAGACAAAAAATATTATTCATAATATTATAACCTATTTTAAGACATTTTGATTTTTTCATATTTTTGAGCATATTTGCATCTGAGAGATGTGGTTATGACTTTGACCAATGGGTGCACCAAAATAGATGAATCTATAACATTATTAAGACATGTACATAAAATTTCCCACCTTTTTAAAACTATTTTGACTTCATAAGCAACCTTCTAAAGACCTGTCCTGAGGAGATATAGCTGTTTAGAATATTACAGTATATAAAAAACACCCTGTAATTCCAAAAAGGTCTTGAAATATCATTTAAAAGAGGCCTGTACCTGTTATGTACGTTAATAGTATCATTACATAGCATAAAACATATGTTAAGCATCTATGTTGGCTTTTCTGAGGATTTAAACTTTTGGCTTGAGAACCCTTATCATTGGGA
The DNA here is from genome assembly GCA_900659605.1 of Tisbe holothuriae. Classification (NCBI taxonomy): domain Eukaryota; kingdom Metazoa; phylum Arthropoda; class Copepoda; order Harpacticoida; family Tisbidae; genus Tisbe; species Tisbe holothuriae. The sequence continues at coordinate 4,625 of LR140835.1, read as the reverse complement.
CAGCCGAGCTATATTTAGAGCGCGCCAGCCAAGCTAGCTTAGGAGCCAGCCTGAGAACAGGGTGCTGCATCCAAGATAACTAAATTTAGAGCGCGCTCAACTCAAATGGAAGAGTCTGCCTGGGTTGTACAGTGCATACAGGACTCCAGACGATTGGGCTATTTTTAGAGCGCGCCGGTCAAGCTAGATTCTTAGTAAAAACTGATCATGTAATGGACTCATGATATTTGGGTACGAATGGGATAGCGCTATTTCTGTTGTAATTGACCATGAACATCCTTCATCTAGATTTAAATGTATTACATAGACCTTGAAAACTTAAAACGGACATTGCAACATAACTAAGTAGTCAGTGTAATTGTATAAATATTATTCGACTAATATTTTCAAGCAGTTAATTTTGATATTACATTTGCATTGGTAAGGCCAGGGCACAGCTCTGTAATGACTCTGTACTTGACCATTGCTGTGCTGCTTTGACTACAGTATATGGTATAATATGTACATAATATCCTGCAGATATCACCCTGCATTTTTCAAGTATTCTCACCAGGTCTCTCATTCCAAATATATATCTTCCTCCCTCTTCAAGTTATATTTAACCTCCTTCCCTAGAAATACAAGGTCTACAAGTCTATAAATAACGACGATTTTTGTACAAATAATGCCAAATATAGACGCTTGGGGTTGTTCAGGTCAGCTTATGGATTGCAGATGGCTTTGGAGGAAGAGAATGTTATTAATAGAAATAACGCTTCTTTTAGGGGTGTTGGGTTGCCTGGAAATGGGCAAAAGTGCTTAAGGATATATTTAGACATGGACAAATGGCGACGTTGCAATGTGGCTTGGTTTGGGTTCTATCTACGTAGATTACAATAACAATTGCAAGCAATGTCATGATTGTGCACGTATCGCACTAGGAGTATAAAACCAGCCTTGATTTGCAGTAGGACAATTGTTAAAAAATTAAAGAATACAGCGGGCGGCGCTTAAAATGTAACCACTCTGTCACCTTATATCTTGCCAATCGATAGACCTGCAAGCCTTCAAATGGTACCAAAATGAAGCCGATTATAAGAAATAGTAATATAATTTTAGTTATACTGAGATAATGTATGTATAAGAACTTGACAGTTCATTGAATGTATTAGCAAAATGACTAAAATGTTTAAATAGGATCTCAATTATACAGCGGTTTCAATTCATCCACCAGATAAATGTTGCATTTTCAAGACATCTTGGATTAATAATCTTTACTGCAGCTTGGGCAAAGGGTGTTGCTGGCTGTAATTCTAAGAAGCCGACCGACAAGCTGACTGGCCGCTGCACTGTTGTAGCATTAGAAAGAAGGAACTCATCCAAATGCTCATTTCCAAAGTAAAAAGCGATTACGATGATATAGCGGCAATATTGGGCCAGCTCCTATTACACAAGAGGATAATGTACGAAAACTGGACAAAAATGACTGAATGCATAGATGCACACGGTCTGAAAGGACTATTTTGAGTGCTTGTACATGCGGATGATTAATCTATATTGTGTTAAACAGCCTTTATGGTGTAAGCCTACAAACAGGCTTAGCAATTAAGATTTTGAGTACACCAATGCTTGTACATGCGTATTATTCATCTATATTATTTAACAACCTTTATGAAGAGAACCTACTAACAAGCAATTAAGGCAGCATTGCAATATTTTATGCATTAACTTAGTTGCTGCTTGTTACATAATATAGATAAAAATATACCACATAATATTACGGTATCCTTTAAATCAATCGAGAATGTATTGACCCAATTTTGCTGAAGTCTTCCTATTTAAGGTAACCACATAGCCAGCTGAGTCCAATTCACAGCCAGTTTTAAACATTAACTTAGTTGCGACTTGTTACATAATACATATGAAAATATACCGTACGGTTTCCTTTAAATCAATCGAGAATGTATTGCCCCAATTTCTTCCCATTTAAGGTAACCAAACAGCCAGCCAGCAGTCAAGAAGGTCCAAACTAACCTAGTTTTAGCTCTTCCAAGATAGAGCTCGTTATTATTATATTTCCCTCCTCCAGCCAACAAGCCACCCAAGCTGCAGGTGCAGCCAGGAACTGACCGACAGCTTAAGGTAGTTGCTATTGTCACTGGGTCTAGAGGGTGAATTGTTACCTAAGAAACCCAAGGAGGGAACCTGAAAAGACAGTAAATATAAGAGAGCCATCAACGAGGTTTCAGGATATTTACAACTTGAACATTTATAGATAAAATAGCAGGAAACCAAGGAGAAACTCTAAAAAGAAAAGAAAAGAAATATTCTAATTTCAAGGGTTACAAGACAATGGAAACCTATGCAAATGTCTAAATATTCAAATAAATAGGAGGAAATGTGATTTTATTAGCTCCTAGATATTTATTTGCCAAAAGTATGAAACAAATCAATAAAATACAGTTTTCTCGAACATGGAATGTCATGTTGATCGTCCGTGATCGTTTTATTTAAAGAAAAATTTCCGGAAATATTTTGGGGGAATTCCCCGAGATACGAAACGACCAACAATATTGTACAATTAATTAACAATAATATTTATTTAAGAGTTGGATTATGGAGGCTAGATTTGTCTGACTGAAGCTAAATGCAATACTTTGCATACGAGTGCTAAAAATAGAAGATAACATGCATTTTGTTTACAGAGTAAACAAGATATCCTTTCTGGGCTTTGTTGCGCTTTAACGGGTATGTGTTAAATAAGAATGACCAAATATATTATAACATATAGCAGTATGCGCATTTGTTTAACAATAAGCACAGTATTATTAGTTTATAGCTTATGGAAAATATATGTCACAGTAGCAACTTCAAAATAGCGTTCAAATCACTGTGGGCTGATATACATTGTTATGCCAGAAATAGTATCTTAAGACACTCTCAGCCTCTCTAACCTTGCCTTTATCGTCATATTAATTAAATAATAGTGATGCATTCTCATTTCATTTCGCACTTAAGATTCAATATTCAACACTTTTACCATCTGCTTTTGTCCCATCTTTACATCACTCCTTCTCATTTTTGGCGGTCAAGAAAACCGATTAATGACATTACAGTGACCGTTAAAAACGGGGCCAGATTCAAATATAAATCGCCTTGGAAGGAAGGGGAAACATAATACACCAGGCTAGCTTGGGCAAGCAAGCTGCAGCTTATAGCAACGCTGTGTAAGAAGCTGACCGCGAACAACATAATGCTCTAGATTTCGTCTTGGGCTGCTCGCAAGGGAGAAATTTGGAACACTTGCCCAGTTTGTCCGCTTCCATTTTTTTACTGCAGCTCCCAGCCAAATATATTTATGAAAAATGAACATTGAATTTCAATCTTCAATTTCTTTAAAGTTGAATGATAAATTATTGTGTGACTCTAGGAAATTTATATGTGCTGCTAAACTCAGCTATATATTGGTTTTATACACATAGACGGTACGCGGTAGATAGTATGCCTATGCTTTTACAGTAGAAATAAAGTATATACTTCAATATTAGAACTAAAAGTCTTTGGTTGGGTTACAAAATGTCCTGTCCTAGATCATAAGATGAAGCTACTCCAGTTACACAGTTCGTTTCTTGGAACTCTCCGCTTGTAAAAAGGGTTAGAGTTTTATCTCTGCTGCTACTAGCCAGGCGGAGGCTAGCTTCAATGGGGACTGACTGGCTGTAGCCTTAGCCAGGACTACGGCGTAGTTTAGAGGCAACAAAGTGGAGTTGAAATATGAAAAAGAGATATCGGATTTTTTTAGAAAGAACTTGATGAATGTTATGTAATCCTATAATAATGTATTATTGCAGTTTTAAAGAGACAGATACATAGAAACATATATTAAGGCCATTTACATACACATGTATTTCTTGATAATGACACATGTATAAATTACATACGTCGAAAAAAATTCAATGTGACTGTATCCGCGCGTATCCATCCATCTTTGCACCTTTTTGAACAATTTATAGCCAACATTTTATATGTATATAGCAGTCCAATTGCACATTCGGTTTCAGGCAGTATGGCAAAAGCAGCTGAGCCTTTGAAAATGTCATGCCTGGTCCACATTATCACAGACCTAATTAGGGACTAATGAATAATCCATGTTTAACGGACCAGAGTAAGATTCTCAGGCCAAATGACTGCGTGGCATCCTGCAAGTTATACTTTAATTGGCCAAACTGCCTTAATTACGTTTTACTCACTGATTTTACATTAAAATATAATTAAGGCAGATTCTAAAAGACATTAGATAAACTGTTGTAGTAATATTCGCCTAGCAACATACAAAAGTATCATCATGCTATTTTTGGCGCCAAAAATAGACCCGGAATCACAAGACTATTCCCGAAATAGAAAACTGGGCAACATCTTGGCTGCCCATTCTGCCGAAGCTTTAAATCTCCAGGACAGCCAGTGGCCAACGGCCACGGGGTAAAGCTTGGGCTGGGGGAGCAAAAATCCTCCTCTGTTAAATCTACACTTGGTTACCGCACTTTTTCGGGCCTGCGTGCACTCTCTACTACAGCACAACAAGCCAATGGGTCAGCCTAGCCTGGCCATAAATAGCGACGCTCTCGCTGCTACACAGGACAAGAAGG
>LR140834.1:4225-14728 GCA_900659605.1 Tisbe holothuriae | reverse complement strand
TATTTTTTTAAAAACTAAACAAACTTAAAAAGCCCTCCCGGCCCCCCGCCCGCTCAGCGCGCACTGGCCGCAGGGAGGGCTTTTTCTTTTGACTTTATATACAACATTTTTACTGCTTCAAAGTAAGAAGTTGCCGTAGCTCAACTGGCAGGCTGCTTGCTTCAGACTCTGAAGATTGTGGGATCGATTCCCCAAAGCTCCCTTTTTATTTTTATGGTTTTTTTCAATTGCTTGCATGTCTATTTATATTTTTTGATAAATGTATATTATTAACATGTTCATTCCTAATTATATTACTAAGTTTAATGATTTTAAAAGCTGGAGGACGTAAAACTTGTTCTGCGAAATGTTCTGACAAATGTTCTGACAATAATTATTGTTCTGACAATTGTTCTGACAATTGTTTGGCATATGTTCGGACATGACATGTTCTGACAATTGTTTGGTCAATTGTTCGGACAAAATTGTTCGGAGAAATGTTCGGGGCGCCCCTTAAGGTGTACGATTCCCGCTTTGAATTTTTTCACTGTCTTCAAGCTACTTTTTTAAATATATGCTATGCATCCCTTTTTATATATTTTAGGGCACTACATATAGCAGTTCATTGCAATAGCACGCCGCACATGGCCAATTTGTGTGACAGAATTTTGAAGAGCAATTGAAAACCTCCAACTCCAAGTACTGAAGGATTTGAACCCCGGACCCCTTGCATGGAAGTCTTGCAAGCTAATAATTCCGCCAGAAGCTTTCACTCAGTCAAGCTACTTATAAGTATGGCTACCACGGTACCCTCACAGAAACTACTGTTTTATTATCCATTCTTATTGTTTTCGATAACCTACCTTACACACGGATCATGAGCCAACTTTCCCCCAGTCCTAGAGACACTCCCCAACTTGCAACATTTCACCATCACATGTGCAAGCACCATGACCACCAGACCAATAAGAAACAGTGCCAGATGGATTTCAGTCATGGAGAGATGATAGGCCCATATGATGAGGTCAGTGAGAAACTTTGGTGCAGCCATGATGAACTTGGTTTAATAACTAATTTCAGCGGTGGTATAACTTGAGTTGTAGTCTAGTGACTAATGAGAGAGGTTTTTGACCGTTATTCCCTTAATATGTTTGGGTGATAACAGCGCACTATATTCAGTATTTCCTGTTGAAAAAATAATGTATACTGTTTTAAGGATGATAAATGCAACATCTTATGACTTGACACATATATCATGTACATGTACAAGACGTCATTAATTTGTATAAATACTGGTCTTGAACATCTCCACCCTAATTTGATCATTTTAAAAAATGTGTAACCAGTGTGTGTCAGTAAAAATTTTTTGCAATAATATATGTAACCTAATAACTAATTTCAGTAGTGATATAACTTGAGTTGTAGTCTAGTGACTAATGAGAGAGGTTCATTGACCGTTATTCACTTAATATATTTGGGTGATAACAGCACGCTATATTCAGTATTTTCTGTTGAAATAATTTATACCGCATTGAAGGACATGTGATTAAGGCAAAGCGGAATGACTCAATTAATTCATATACAACAATGTACTGGTATATAATTATATTTCATTATGCCGGTCTTAAATATCTCCACAGTGCATCAATCATTTTAAATGATTTTTAACCTGTGTGAGTCAGTATATAGTTTGTTCAATACTCTACATAACCTCAAACATAATGATGTGTTATAACATGAGTTACAATCTGGTGACTAATGAGAAAAAGCCACTTCCTTCATAAGTTTGGATGATAACAGCTTTTTTCAGTATTTCCTGCTGAAATAATTTATACTGTTTATAGGATGAATGTAATATGGTATGACTCAATACATACTATATGTATAAGAAGGTACATGTATATCCATATAGTTATGTTGGTCTTAAATATATATCCAACCTGCATCCATTAATTTAAAAGATTTTTAATCAGTGTGTGTCAGGTCAGTATAAAGTATGTTCAATACAGTACTTATCCTAATAACTAATTATGTGATATAACCCGAATTGTGTTCTAGTGACTTTTGAGAGCAGGTCACTCCCTTAATAAGTTTGGATAATAACAGCTTTGTTCAGTGAGATAAATACGAAAATGTTATAATTTATTACACATGTACATACATTTTAGGCCATTTTACTTCATAAAAAAATACCGGATGGGTGATTACCAATAAAAGCTTCAGAATTACCAGTAATATATTTTCCAAATATGAAATTCCGAACCCCATCTCTAAATATCCATGTTTCCAGTTAATCCCACCCTTCTCCACTTTGCTGTTCTCCCATGTTTGCATGCACTGATATAAAACTTGTTAAATATTCTTATTGTCGCAAATAAGATCAAGTTGAAAGATGGAATCATTTCGGCTGTCCAAATGATAAGAGTTCTCTAGCTAAATTGAAAGTCTTCAGAAGAGACAACAAAGAATTTTAATATATGTTTATGCTCAGTCTGTAGTCTGTACTAACTCAGAGGCTATAGAGGTAAAGGACACTTTCAAATGCTTCTTTCTTGCTCTTTATAGAATTATAACAAACATATATGGCACCATTTGCTTCTTATCATTTGGACAGCCGAATTTAAAGACTGATTGGAGATAAAAATATTGAATGCAAAACTGAAATAATAAAATTACCACGTCAGTACTAGTTTTGGTTTATTTTAATCGCTATAAATGTATAAGAAGTGCTAAACATTAAATTAAATCACTCTGTACAGTTCATGCTCGACAAACACAACAACTTCCACTATTATTGCTGCAATCACACCTCCAACCAAGAGCATTCCAGGAATCAGAAATTGTTCCAGCTTCAAAGGCGCCTGCTCAGGAACTTTCCCTCGAAATTCGTCTTCTAACGATGTAATGTTGAAATAGTTCCGTCTTTGAAGGCGACTTTTGCGGTAAAATAACTGAAACAAAACATAGAAGGACGTTGGAGAGACTTGGAAAGACTAAGATGTAATACAGTTATGTCTGTCATGGTGTCAGTTCTCAAAGATCTTTGCCATGGGCCCACTGGGCTTTGGAGTAACTAGTTACAAGTAACTAGTTACTCAAACTGGACTGGTAACTTTTGGGTGACTAGTTCCAGGTCCCCAAAATAGTAACTGTAACTGTAACTTTTGCTATGAATTCCAATAAAAGTTACAGTTACTTGTAACTTTTAGAAATTCACCAGAAGTTACATTTACTCTTAAGTAAAACGGATGTTTTTGGTGTCAACTTCAACATTCTAAGACTTTTTTTTACATATTTTGTTAATTTTGTAACTTTTAGAAATTCACCAGAAGTTTCATTTACTCTTAAGTAAAAGGGATGTTTTTGGTGTCAACTTCAACATTCTAAGATAGATTTTTTTTTACATATTTTGTTGATTTTGGTGTCATTTTTTACCTATTACTCACTTTTGGCCCATGCTAAAAGTAACTTGTAACTGTAAATAGTTACCAATATTGGCAAAGTAACTTGAAAAAAAATGAGTCCCATGCCCTGCCACTGGGTGGATTCAAACCACGTACATGGGATATAGTTAGTTATTTAAAACAATACTTATATTACCTTAACTTCAGGCCGCATAGAGTCAAATTTTTGTAAAGCAATGCCAGTGTCATGAAGCCATAAGTGTCTGAAACAATATTTTGATTTCGGGGGCTCCTACACTGGCAGGAACGGAGGAAAACTTCCGGAAAACTACCAAAAATCTACCGGAAAACGTCTTGTTTCCTTCCATATTCCAAGAAAGTCTCACTTGAGTCTTCCTTGCATATTCCTTCCTCCCCGCACACACTCACGCCTTATTAGCTGGAGAAGGAAAAGAGAAGTTTTCCGGCAGTTTTCCTAATTCCTTCCCCGGTGTAGGAGCCCCCTAAGGAAGTTTTTAAGCAAGATGGAGCTAAATTCAATGCAGAATAAGTGGAAAAGAGGGAAATACCCTGTAATATATTATACGGCCCAGGACAGAAGGGTGTTCTAAAAGGGAGAAAACGACTCCTAAAATAAGTGAAGGGGGCTTTTGCAAGGCCGTTCCTCTTTCCCCTCTTCCTACTTCAGCTGGTGTAATAAATGCCGACAATAATTGAATATGCATATACACTCTGTGTGTGCTTATGCCATTATAAAAAAGTAACTACACAAGATATGACCTAGTAAAAAGCCCTTTATTGGATATTTGCCTCAGCATAAGGGTGGCTTTAGATGTAGGGAGAGAGCATATTCACTTTAAAGTTGTGCTATGACCTCTTTCCTTCAGAATATTCTCGCTTTGCAGCAATATTCGTCCGCATTATATAAATCAGTGAAAGTAGAAGTTTGCATTCTCTCTGCTCTAGGCAAGGTCAAAGAGCTGCAAAATAGAATGTTAGCTTGTATTGTTGATTATAAGAAAAGTGTTCCAATGGCTTGGATATATCCAATTTACGCTCTCCTTTCCACTATTCCCATCTAGTTGTACGTTACATGCCTCGGAAGGTATGTCCGATTCTAATTACATTTCCGTGTACGCTTCTTATTTCTCTTTCTGCTCACTTGTATTCCCATTGGTTCTGACCTTTCGTTTTGATGCTCGAGTCAAGAACGTTTACTGCATATAATGACCTATTTTAAGCATGATCGCCCATAGTGTTCACAATATTTAAACCTACATTTAAAAAGCAGAGACAAAATCTTATATTAATCTCCAAAGAACAAGCATTATGTAGAGAAAAAACGGAGCAAAATCCGTGAGAACTTTCCTGGAATATCATCATATATTCATACAGACACATCCGGACCTGAGAGAGAGAGAGAGAGAGAGAGAGAGAGAGAGAAAGTTCCACACACTCTCTCAAAAATGAGGCCTACTTCATTTTTTGCTACTTTTGTGTGTTCGCATAATTTATTTGGTTATGCTGATGATGATGTCTAGCAATTTTACCCTCCAAACTCTGCTCTGTAGGCCTTTGAAATTGTTCAGAGGGGATTTGCGTGTTTAAACTTTTTTTTAGCATCGTACGGTGAACATCTAATGTAACATAAAATTGTTCGATAATTTAACAAAAGGCTGTTGATAATGTTATCTAGAAATCGGATCATTGTTAATTTGGTTCAGATCGATTATTGGACAATATCTAATGGCGCTAACAATGTGTGTAAATGGACAAAGCCTTTGGAGTACAATATGACAATTACTGACATAATGATACAAGTACAGTGTTTGTACTTGAGGGAGTTTCAAGGTATGCACCATTCCTTATTAGGGAAACGTTGAGTTCATTAACAATACTATAGGATCATATTACATGCCCTTTGCAATCTCATATCTAGGATAAAAATACACCTTGAAAATCCAATATAGAGTAAGAAATAGATTGCGAAATGCACTTACGAGCTCCACACTGTGCATATAAGATATTCCTAACGATATGTCATATTGACTTCAAACGCACGAGTCCTCCTTTCGTTTTCATTTCGGACCCCTTTTGAAGTTTTTGCCAAGTCAATAGACTTGGAAGCCCATTTTGAAGCCCTGCCAATATCACCCCGTTGAAAACTGCTTCTTCTTCAAGATCTAAATAGTGAAAAATGCTGCAGAACAAAAAACGGACACCTTATGGAAAGAAGAGAGAAATAAATGTAGTAGAGAAAGCCTTTTAGCAGAAAGGAAGTCGGAGAAAAGTGAGCTGTGGGTAAGATTGATTACTATACGCAGCGGCGAGGCGGGATTATAGATCCTCCTTTTTCTCGCACATTTGCCGAGTAGGAGAAGAAATAAACAAAAAGTACGCCCGGTTTTATTTATAACCTGGTAATAGTTAATATCAGTAGACTGGTTTGGAGGGTGTTAAAAGTCCGCTTCCTGAGGTATTTCCTCTGCCTCCGGCTGTGAGTGAGTAGGTCTGATCTAGTGTTGAAAATGCAAGGTCAGGGCTGCCATATATTTTATGGACAATTTATGGCAACCCTAAGAAAGGCACTTTGACTGAATCCATTGTCTGTGAAGGCCTTAGGGGCATTTCTGAAGGCAGGGAAGAAAATGCGCTTTCCTAAAAGGCCACGACGCTAGGTAAACAAAGAGGAAAACTTTTGGATTGATGGAATGCAGAAATAAAAGTGTATTTGGTGTATTATTGCAAAAATGCGTTATAATTTCATGAATGCCATTATTTATCACTTTTTAAAGGTGAACTGATGTATTGTTATTATTTATTGATTAACCTGCAAGTATGGTGCAATACCAAGTTTAAGTTAAACGCTGCAGTACAATTGATATGAGCTTTAACATTTTCATTATCAGATATAAACCTACAACAGCATTTACATTAGTATATTTGCACAAGGCACACGATTAGCTGAGTTAAATAGGGGTTTAATTTGCACGCAATCTCCAAATGCCAGTCATAATGGCTTTTAAACAGTCAAAAAGACCTGTTTATTCATACTATATTAATGTGCATTTTAAGCCTTTATTCCGAGGAAAGTTGTTTAATACGAAAATCCGGATGTTTCATTCTAGATGATGCGCATATGCAGCATTGTTTGAAACAAAAGAACAAGTTTTAGGCAGACTTAATCTCGCTTTTCTAAGAAACAAATACAAACTCAGCTGACAAACTTTTGCTCTCTTCAGATTAGGACTCTCTTTCTTTTTAAACATTCTGGCAAGAATGGAGGGAAACATGAAGAAAAGACTGGGGTTTAATCTGTTAATGAGTTTATGAATACAGCTGAGAAAGTGAACAGTTATGCACTTTTGATTTGCATGCTGTCTAAGAGAGTGTTTAGAATGTCTCCATTTAATCTGCAACAAATACACACAGTAAACTTGCTTCAGAAGTATTGAAATACAATACCATGGGCCTTTGGATTTACCTTTATTGCATTACCAGAGAAGTTTCTCAAACTAGTTACTACGCTGATATAGTCAACAAAGCAAGTTCCTTGTATCCCATTTCATATTTCCAACTTTGCTTTTTTGGCGACCGGAAGGAAAGTTTTAACGAGCTCTCTTTCAAAAAAAATATCAAAGATAAAAAATCTGGATGAGAATCAACATTTTGTGCCGTGCAAAACGGGGCTTATGTTGCTTCGGGCAGGTTGCGACTTTTCATTTCCTATTCTGGGAATTCATCTCTTTTTGAGCTGGATCTATCCCAAGAGGTTCGCAAAAAGTGCTCTCTGTTGAGCACTGAAATGGTGTTTAGGTCTTTTTCTCTTGTAGGAAGGTACGATGGTTTTAGTTTATACATATGTACACGGTTACATCAAATTACACAGCACATGTATGTTAAAATCATGGCTAGTTTTCCTGTATCATGGGATTTAAAATTGGCAATGAGTTTATCATCAGCCTTCTTCTTCTTCTGCATTTATGACATCACGGGCTCAAAAACTTTGCAGGTAGCAAATGTAATTACCAATTCGCTTTGAAGTCAAAAGCGGAATAATCCTCTGAGAGAGAGAGGCTCAAAATGAAAGTTCGTTACTGCAACTAATTTAAAACTAACATTAAAACTATATCTGCATTGCATACACATACATAAGTAATTATTAATAGGCAGCAAGTCCTTTCAAGATAAAAGTAAAATATTCCTATAATATGGACATAATTAAATGTCTAAGTTGACTCAAAGATATCTTTAGGGACTGCAAAGATCTCTCTCTCCCTTCCCTTTTAACTAATCTGTTTCCAAAAGAGAAAACTTTCCTCTCAGATGAGATTTAGACCAGTTCTTATCAAGTTATCTGCCGGCAAGTTTCACTTTGTGACCTTAGGGATGCCGTACAAGATGTCTGTACTAAATAGTCCTGTTGATGCCGTTGAAAGTACATACCTGAAAACAGTTAACAATATTATTAATTCAGTGCTTTGTCTTAAGTATTAAATATTAAAATCCGCTTTTGCCAAATATCATGCAAAACAAAGTTTGGTGACAAATTTGATTGCTCCATTCTCCGAAACAACACGTCCTGTTTTCAGACTCTGTGTGTGTTTTTGTTTTTGCTTGTGAAAAAAAAACCAGTTCCGGAAATGAGCCCACCCGAGAGAGAATTTATGAAAATGAAACAGCGTCGTGGCGGCTGGCTGTGAAGAAGAAGAGAAAATATAGCACATGGCCTTTTTATGGGTTGCAAACAATTTATGCCTACTAGAAGGAGGAGTCTCAACAGCTGCTGTACGTTGAAAAGGCCTCTATGGAATGGTAGTACGAGTATGGGTGTGCATTAAACAGGCACTTAATATCATACATAAGATAATACAGTTCCTATTCTCAACGCTCTCAATATTCATGTTAGTCATATAAAAATTATGTGCCCGTTTAATGTTCATAACATGTAAGTTACTCTAGTGGAAGCAAAATCTGCTTTACGACAGCAAGTGTGTACGCAGTTCAAACGAATGTGACATTTTGATAACATTAGCTGCTGGGGGGAAAAGAAAGTGTCGTAATGTATTGTTGTCAAACGTTTATGGCATTGAAGGTCAATACATTGGTTCCACCTGCCTCTGAGAGCCAGAGAGGTCTAGAATTGGGTTTCACGATAGAGAGAAGACTGTTTTGTGTGTAGACATGCTTTTAGACTGGGCTTGTGCTTTTACCATACGAAACAATGCACTTACTGATTGCTATAAATAGCAGATGCAAAAAAATATCAAGCAAATGTAACAGTAGTTAACAGGTTATTTATAAATTTCTCATGAAGCAAAGCATTATAATAACTAATGTCTGGTTGGGTCTTTCGGCAGATGTCGTGCAGCGAATGTCTTAAATAATTCAAGGCACACTCTGTATAAAATGCATAAAATGAAGGCCTTGAGGCGAAAAAAGCTTTTTGCATGGCCGCTTCAGTGTTTTGTGACCTTTTTCATTGAATTGGAAAATTATGGCTACAACTTTCTTCGATAACTCGGTTGATTGAAGAAACCTTTGGTAGTAATAATGGCTGCAGAACACCAGAGAAAGGTCATAAACTCAAGGGCCTTCTAAGGCTGTGCAGTTTAGTAACAATATTGATTAATTACCTGGGCCTGGTTAATATATATTACAGCAAGCATTATTGTCAAAATACTCTAAAAGTAGCACCATACACACGATCATACAATGTCAATAAACCGCTCCAAATAAGTTATTATTATTTTCATGTCGTTCGGGAGAGAGGCTTCCTACACTACTTCACTGGCAGTGAGTGTGCTCTTGGTGCCAATATACAGGGTGGTTAATATAAATGGTTCTATTTTAAAGTATATTCTGGTCTTAATAGAACATTCTGCTTTCAGGAGAGTGAGTAATAGTAATACATTTTTTTTATTTTCACATTACATATGGCACACCCTGTACATTTCTTCTTCTTCTTCCTCTCCCACCAGCCGTATAATAGTACTTAAGCCTTGTGGTACAAGTGGAGGAAGAAGATGAAGGCTTCAAAAGTCGTCGTCGTTTTCTCCTCCGTTCACAAAAGGAGCGAAATAGGCCGGTTGGTTTCCACTTTTCTCTATAAAATACGACGACAGGCTGCAAATGATTTATTGACAAGAAAACTCGAAAAGAAGAAGAAGAAATAACGAAACTAGCGCCAAAATGAAGAGAATGCTGGGACGAGAAAGTTTTGTTTTCTGGAGTGGGGCGTTAAGAAATATATAAAGGGTTAATAAATGAGAAAAGTATAAGTTGTGTCTCCAAATTCGATACTTTTTTGCGACAGAAAAGACCGGAAAATGCTCTCAATTTCCTCTCCAGGCAAGACGTGGTGTGCAAAAGAGGCTCCACTTTCACTTGCTGTCCAAGGACAGATTCGATTCCAATTCTGGTTTGATTTCAGCTCCTTTCGTTGGACTTTTGTTGCTGAAAATGAATCAAACATAAGAGAGTCATTTCGATCTCAGACAGTTTCTCGTTTTTTACACCGACTGGGCATAATGGGCAAAAAAGTTTTAGTCTGGATGGCCATGTAAACAAGATGCAGTTATTGGGAAATTTCCAGACCATTTGGACCGAACTGTTGTAATTTAGACCCTAGAATTGGTTATTATAATATTGTTATTAGTTCTATCATTTGTAAATGTGACAAACCCACACCAGGAAGTCAATGCTTACACTTACTACACCCATATAAACCATGCATACACATCCAAAAGTATACAGTCGTAAGACCACCCAACCTGCAACACTCCTCCTACATACATAATGGAAGAAGTACAAAAGCACACCGTTTGCGAGCCTTAATCTCCTAATCTACTTAGTTTCCCGCCGAGATTCGTTTCAGATAGACGCGAACGTCAGCGTCGCATACCAGTCGCATTTCTCAATTGTCCCTTATCTAGACAACCTTAAATCCGCACTTTCATTAATATGAGAAATGCATGCATACATCAACGGCTGGTTTGCGACACTTACCGTAAGAGAAACGAATCTCGGCGGGTTTGCCTCCTCCCCAGAATGAAGAATATCTTGCAGATACACAAAACTGTCTTCTGCAGCTCTAGATATAAAGCAACCCTCTGAGCAA
>LR140833.1:0-14736 GCA_900659605.1 Tisbe holothuriae | reverse complement strand
GCTATGCTTTCTAAATCTCGTTAAACAACGTCACCAAGTTTTTAAATGCGAATTCATTTTCGTAGATTATAATTAAAAACTTAAGCTTTCTTCTCTGCGCTCTGTTTTTATGGCCAGACGGAGGAGGAGGATTCTATTTTCGGCTCTCCTTTTTCTTCTTCATCATCATAAGTCTGAGAATATATTTTCTTCCATCTTTGAAGCTCGGTGGCAATTTCAGGCTTGATAATACGGTCTAAAACTCAAGAGGATCAAGATGGAGAAGAAGAAAAATCCTTTGTACGTTCCTCAATTTTTTACTTTGCAAATTATACAGGGTAGAACGGTAAATCAGGAGAGGGACAGTGCTATTCTTAATTTAATTAGTAATAGTACTGCACTGGGAGATAATATATAAAACTGTAACTATATGAAGATGTACCAATGTTGCTTCCTAAGCTTCTTCAATTTTGATATTACCAACATTAATGCTCCACACTGTCTATAAGCCTTCTCATGTAAGATGCTAAAACTACTAAAACTTGTTACAGAGTATTTTCCAGAATTCATTAGCCAAATTTTCTTTTGACTTTCTCTTAAATACGTTAGTTACCAAAGGTTCAAAGAATCTAATTTCTTATTATTATGATCAAAAGCATTTTACGAAAATAGCCGTTGGTAGCATATTATTAATTACTTTTTGAATAGTGATTTTTATATAGATAACGCTTCAACGTTTATTATTGTCAAGCTTGTATGTCTTCTTCATTTGTCAAACTCAACTCTGTAAATAAACTTGTAATTTTGACAAACCCTCTTTAATTAAGCTTTTGGACAACAATTTTAGACATATATTATATCGATAGTAATACGTAGTAGAATATTACTATTTTCGAAATGACTACTAGTGTAACGGTCTCCATTGAATAATTCAATCCAATCAAAGTTGCCCTTTTCATATTTGATGTCTTGGCAGGTTTCCTCTCAACTGATCCCTGCAAGCAATAACTCTCACTTGAAGACAGCATTTCCGAGTAAAAAGGCCTTATTGAGAGGAAAATAGTATGGACAGGTGGAGCAAAAAATGTGAGATCTAGGAGGGGCAAGTAAAGCAGAAAAGACCATCAGACAATATTCGCTGTATTGCTATTTTTGTTTCATTTCGTTCTGCAAGGTCTTATTGCAGTTTTTGTGTCGATATTATAACTTAGAACCAAGGAAGACCATTACAATTATATTGGTACAAAAATGAGTGGATACCTACTAAGTAAAATGTATAATACATATATCGGAGCTTTATAGAATTTTAATTAATCTGAGAAAATTAATTTTTTCATTCATTACTCTTATCCTCCGTTTATAATTTACTTCATGTTAGCGGATTACGTAGAAAAACACGCTAAAAGATTTACATTTTGTAAAGGTCTTAGGAAATGCTCTTACGTGCGGTAACACAAATTGCATAAACATACGTACAAAAATACATATTTAACGGAATCTTTTAAAAAAATCATGAAATTACATACAGCATGCATGAAAGGACGGTATAGAGGGGAGTTATTCTGAAATAGATTACGTCATTAAAAATGATTAAATCATCAGTGAACCAAGTAGCAACCCATGAATCAACGCACCCATTGCATTTTATGAAACAGGAAATAATTGCGTTATATAGTTAATTTAGAACACAGCTGCGCCCCCAAATTAAATTTCCCTCTATTTCTTCCAGCCTCAAGTATTGGATCGACGGCCCTTGCTGCCTGAGCGTCTCCCTCATGGGCATCGTGGCCAACATGCTGGCGATCGCGGCGCTCGCCCGCCAGCGCGTCCAGCGCATCTTCCACCTGCTCATGATGTTCCTCAGCTTCTGGGACTTTTGCTACCTCGTGCTCTCCATCATCTGCTTCTCGCTGCCCGTCATGAACGTGCACTACAGGGATCACGTCTTTATACATGCGCTGCCGTACGCGGTGCCGCTGGCGCAGATCGCCTATTCCGGGTCGTGTTATAGCACGGTGGCGTTGACTATTGAACGGTGAGTCGAGTTATCGTTGTTTCAAAGTACTTCAATAACAATAACAAGTTGGAAGCTAAACCATGGAAGAAGAAATATATTTTGCAAGAAGCTAATTATATATCTACCTATTAGCCGTTAAATTAGGGATTTAAAGGCTGAGTTTATTTATATAATTTTCTGTATTGAACGATCTCGTCATGTATGCTACACGTTTACTGCTCAAAAAGTTTTAAGAGCAGATAAGGCTCACTTCCGAGAATTACAAATTTCTCATTATTATTTTGTACTTCAACCTCTTTTGAGACTCTTTAAAATGTCCACGCGACGTCGTATAGGATTATCTTGTTCTTGTATTGTGCACGAAATACCATTTTCGACCATCATGTGGTCAGTATTGTTAAGTAGGGCCCTGTAGTTTCTCCACATTCTTAGCTTGAGCACGTCATTGCTGGAGGGTCACCTACTTAAAGGGCTGTGTATAGGATAATCGGATTTTAACACATGTTTTCGATGCAATTGCACGATAAAACCCTCTTAAACCCTTTATTTTTCTCCTCTTTCCTTGTGAATATTTTATGTGTGTATTTTACCTTTTATTGTGCATGCAGCAGAGTGAAGAAAGAAAGTCTTCAAGTGCATAAAAAAGTAAAATAGTGCTTACGTCAGTTACAGATATATGGAGAAGAGAAAGAGAGGGAGAGAGTGAGGGAAAGAGAGAGAGTGAGAGAGAGAGAGAAAGCATTCCGATAACAGGAAATGTTTTAAGAATTCCCCCATCCAGCATATTTCGAAACGAAACCCATCGCCGAGAGAGTACAAAGATACCCTTACAAAAGTTTTCTCTTTGATGGGAGAAAACTTTCAATTAAACCTCGTTAATATCATCGCGTTTTCCACTTCGATGGCCCCGGAAAATGTGATTAATCCGCTCGAGTATGATTAACACGGTGGATTTATTCTGCGTAGTAAGCATCTAAGAGATATTGACAACTGAATGGGACATGAATGACCCTGTAGCACATTTGAAAAAGGCTCCATATTGAGTCTTTTGTATGCCGGAGCTAATCTTGCTTAGTGAGAGAAACCCCCAAGGGAACATCTTTACAAATACAGAAAATCTGTTTTGTACACTAAACCAAAATCTGCACAAACCAACATATTTCAGTTTTAAACGGCCATCTTTTTCTTTTCCGCGCATAACTCCCTTGTCACTTAGACCGCAAGCTTTAGCTGTCACCCCTGCGGCCGTCGCCTCAAGATACATTCCCCAGAGCGAGGAGATGCTTATTGTGTTTGCAGAGCTTCTTGTGGCATGAATGTTTCGTTGCATTGGGGCATCCTCATATGCATATTATTGCCTGGGTACCGGATGTACTATGCGTATGGTAAGGCTATATTAATGCGTCGTCATTCGGGTAATTCCCAGGGTAGATTAGGCGTCTTAAGTACCATTATTCAT
This sequence comes from Tisbe holothuriae, assembly GCA_900659605.1. Classification (NCBI taxonomy): domain Eukaryota; kingdom Metazoa; phylum Arthropoda; class Copepoda; order Harpacticoida; family Tisbidae; genus Tisbe; species Tisbe holothuriae. Next base: position 11,281 of record LR140833.1, on the reverse strand, counting down.
TTTTCGTACTTTTCCTACTGTCGTGCCGGATATATCACAAAGAAAGCATAGTTTATTGGAACTGTCAATAATCTTATTGAATTGCGTATCATTCACGAGACTGAACTACTCACGAGATAAAGTAATTGTGACTAATTGAGGAAAGAGTTCAGCACGAAATCCTGTACAAATAGTAACCTTTTATCAGAGTACAAATTGGTTTAGCAAGGTACAAGTAAATAGAACCGGAGTGAAAGCTAATCTACAATGTTGATATCTTTCCAGGTACATCGCCGTGTGCGTTCCTTTCTTCCGCCTCCGCCACAACATCACCCTGAAGCAGTACATCATCCCCATCCTCGTCTTCGCCCCGCTCTACAACATCCCCAGGTTCTTCGAGTTCGAGACGGTCACCAGCGTCGCGTTCCACTGCGGACAGTGGGTCAACCTGACATCGGCCTCAGGGGCGGGGGTGACGGTCCGCGAGGACGAGTACCTGCGCATGGCGCCCGAGGAGCGCGCCGCGTGCCTGCTGTGGCAGGAGAAGTCCATGGTGGACCTGAACATTACCTGGTTCCGGAAGAATCCCACGTACATCTCGGTGGGTGTCACATTCATGTCTGGCTGCTGTCACGCAACGTCCGCAATGCCGCTAAAACATTCCTCGTCCGCTCGCAAAATGTGGCCCCCACTTTCTTCATTTTCTGATTCAATTCACGCTTTCTGCCAATTTAGACGTGGAAGATGGGGCTGCTTCCATTGAGATAGACGAAAATAGATCTGATCACTGCTTCTAATAGGGGTCCATCTAGCCACTCTTTTTGTACTTTAGTAGTACATAAAACTCAATCCAAATCCAAACACATCTCCTAAGCAATCTATCCGTCTAGTGTTCTCTAAACATCAATGGTAGCGACGACATTGAAAGACAGAGTTGTTGAAAGCAAAAGTCCGGGATTGGCGAGACTGAAGGTGAAATGAAAGGAGAAGCAGGTCCTTAGCCCACTCAACCGAGATAAAAATAAAAGCTGAAGCTCCTCCACTACATGGAGACTCCCTTCTACGCTTATTACACGGCTCTTTCTTGTAGTTATTTCGCAATAACAGATTTATTTCCTTCATTCAGCTGTGTGTCTTCATTAGGGGGATTTCTCAGACTAAAAATAGAGTGTGTGCTGCCAACTCAGGATTAAATGTAATTCTATGACGTGAACTTGTACGTTTATTGTATTGTTAATAGTCCAAATGAACTTTAACAAGATGAAAGACTTTGGGAAATATATGTCAACAGTGGGCGACCAATTCAAACAAAGCTTTGCAAGCGACTTCTGTCCTTGTATCTATAGGCCTTGAAGCCGCTATCGAGTCTCTCTCATAAATGTTGACCTAACTGTCACATGCGTCACATGAAAATAGATGGAATGGAAAAGTTGTGCGATGACCTCTTGGCTCTGATCGAGTTGCTTTGATATAGAAGTGGGAATAGAGAAAAAGTTCAGCCTCGTCATCAGAAAATAAGCGGTTGACAATGAGAGGCTGCTATAGAGAGAATCTTGCTGGGTGATCTTCACGAGTCAAAGTATTAATGTCGGGGAGACAACTTGGAGAGACTGAGAGCTGAAAAAAGTTTTTGAGATGAGAAGCAATTAATTTGGTCGGTAGGGCATGTAATGAGAATTGTGATAGGTGCAACTATGAGTATGCTGTACAGAAGGTTTAAATATCTACTTAAAATGTATGCTAACATATAAAATGGCAGTTAAAACTCTCTAACAAAAGCAGCATCTCTAACACAGTCAGCAAACAAGTTTAGGGATCTCAAACTTCTGTTCTTTCTTCTTTCCTCCAAAGAGCTGTCGACCAATAAAACGAGCATTTTGTTTTCTCTGCCTTCGAATGAGTGTGGGAAAAGTTATTCCTCCCGTGGGAAGATGCTAATAGTGAGAGACCTTCCAAACTATAACCTCAGGCTTTATAGTCATTATTTACAGGATACACAACTGCTGTATCTTAGAAACTGGCTAATCATTTTGTCTAATTAAAAATATATATTTCCAGGTGTACGTGAACCTCTTCAACTGGCTGGTGAACCTCATCATCCCGACCACGCTGCTCGTCGTGCTCAACTGCCTCATCTACCGCGCGCTCCGCAAGAACAAGTTCATGGGCGAGCAGCTGCGACGCAACGGCGGCGGGCAGAAGGAGTCGCTGCGCAAGCGCGACGTGCGACTGACGCGCATCGCCATCGCCATCGTGTGCGTCTTCATCTGCTGCCACCTGCCGCGGTTCATACCCAACCTCGTGGAGCTGTTCACGGAGTTGCCAAAGGTATTTTTAACATACAATGTCACCAACCTTGTTAGTTTTCCTCCTCCTAATATTAATAAAAATATAATGAATTCTTGGAAGGCTGTTGATTGAAGTCGTTTTCTCCTCTTTTTTCAGTTTTTCGTGGTTATCGTGAGCGTTAATAATTTCCTGCAGACCATCAACTGTTCTGTGAACTACATCATCTATTACGGGCACTGCTGGAAGAGAACAGGTTCGTCTAATATTACAACATATTGTTCAAGACAGGCAACAATGGAGGAGAGTACGGGATTGATTGGAGAAAAGGGATATTATTGAGGAATGTTGTTTGTAGCATGAATGCAGTATGTGCGCAGTACAAGATATGTACGATGACTACAACGTATCACATGTTGGTGTATTAAATTTCCTGTTACTGGTAGGATGAAAAAGGCCTCTGATCAAAGGTGGTGACAAAGGGGCTTTGGTAGAGGAGGAGAAAAGAAAGGCTTAAAAGAAGAGGAAAGACACTTAAAGTTTCATTTTTGCCCCCTTAACCTCCATCACTTTGAAATAAGGCTGGTAATACAAAGACTATTATTATATGAAAAAGAAGAAGGCCAGATCAAATTTAATATTATGACATTGTATCCATGGCTGACATTCAAGGAGGAAAAGTTGATATAATTTGTTGTATTATGAGACCCATGTAAGAGGCAAAGTTTGAACTTGTTGCACCCTCAACTGGTGACAGTGACACCAACAGTATACATCAGGAAACTGAAAGTATACCCTTGAACAGAGAAGACCTGAAAGTACTCTTCCGTCTTTTTGAGGAACTAAGCACTGGAATTAAGCGCCTTGCATCTTGATAGGAGCATATCTATGTTTTATAAGAAGTTAATAACGTTAACATTCCAGTTGATCCCCGCGAAGACGTCGAGCTTGACTCCCGCAGCATGCTCCGCCACCGCCACAACACGCTCGACTTCAACACCTCCTGATCCAGGGCCGAGTTCGGCAGCTCCAGCACGCACCGCTCAGCAGCCTCCTCCTCCAAGGTGATGACGGTGACCACGCTGGTCGGCGGCCCAGCGGACAGCAGGGTGCGGAGCCAGCTGAGCAACAACGGCGATATTATCGAGGATCGAACGTCTCAAGTGTCATAGCAGCAGAAGAGAAAGCGACACCAACAAGGCAATATTATTTGAGACGATTCCATGGAAGAAATATATAGTAATAGAATTTAGAGAACCGAAATATATTGCACATAAATGTGACACAATGGCACGTGTTTTGCGTTATACGCAGCAACCATTCCCATGTTAAGTTACTCGTATTATTTGGCAAGGATTCCAGCTCCGGCATACAAACTGTCAGATTGAGTCTGTAGGGAGCAATATTGTCATTTAGCTGGTTCATAACCGCGGCAATAAAATTTTTATTTCAATTATTTATGCAGAGTATAAATGTAGGCTTTGGTTCCTCATTTCTCTTATTAAGTACAGTGCAGTGTTTATTTCCGCAAGAATCTGATTAATTTTTATGTGGTATTGGTATTGGGTAAACAGCTACCGTGAATATATAAGTAGTTGCAATATGGCGTAAACTCTAAAACAATTGGCAACACTGCAGTGAAGTTTAAAATTTATTTATAATATATCCAGTTTCTTGGATATAGTAGGTGCTGTCCAAGGGGTACAGAATCTAGGATATAGCAGGTTCATGGTCAGCTTTGTCAGAGAATAAGAATCGATTACGCTGTTTATCATAGATAACTGAAACCCTGAAGTGTTTTAGAATTCTATGGATGTAGACAAATCTTCATCGAAACCGTCAACTTACACCGATAGAAACAAATCTTGACTGTTTAAAGTAAGTCAAAAACGCCATGCCACGACGTTACTTTCGCGCAAATCAGGGTTATCGAGATGGACCCTTTCCTTCGCGTTTCAGCATTGGTTACAGTATCGTGCTCTCCAATTCTATATATCTTTAGATCCAGTGTACTTTAGGTTACAGGGGTAACCACGATGATATTTATTTGGAACTCGACTTGCAAAAGGACGACGTCTTCAGTTCTATGGACGTCACTCTTCGTCATCACATTTGCAACTTCGTCCACCGGACAAATCAGCTGCAGGTAATTAGAAACAAAATTGTAGACTTGCTATCAAAGGTTGTTGTAAAGTTTCGTGTTTAAGTTGTTGCTCGTTTCAGCTTGGCATTTGGGAGCTGGGATTCTCGTACGTGGCCCACGACGGATCCCTACAGGAGCTTGACGATAGTGTCAACATATCCCTTTTCTCAGGTCAACACCGTCGCCGAAGCTTTTGCGAATATACAGAGATACTTTCGAGGACGAGATCGGACTTTTCTGTTCATCTGGCACAGGCCGAATGCAACTCCAATCAAGAGCGAAGGTGTAAAAATGGAAATGTCGTTCAAAGATGAACCCTGATCACATAGTTAAGAGTAAATATAGCCAAATAGCCCGTTTTAGTACGTTTTATACGCAACAATCATTTTTATTAATTTATTATTTGGATGCATATTCGATGATATCTTTGTGTACGACTATGAGATGATCTTTTATTAGATAAACTAGGTAAATCTTTTAATGGACGTGTACGAGGGAGAGAAAAATAATTACTTTTACATACACTTTTTGTATATTATGGTCACTCATTGTTCCAATCATTTTTTCTGTCCATAAACTGGGCAAACTTCCTCATAATCGAATGTAAATTATCTTTTACTGTGTGTCTCGTCTTTCCGCCCTTTCACACATTATGTGTGGCTGGCACATGTAAATGGATCCCTTCCCATGCGGCTGCACATCATATTTGACGTCAGAAAAGTATCTGCTTTTTACCGACATTGCCCTCAGAATGCAAATAAGAGAAACGTGTCATAATGAAAGGCAAGGATGAAGAAGCAGTAATGCCTTGAATACTGATGTCACTTACATAAGAGACTTGTACATTATTTTCTCTCAAGGACAGAAAGGGTCGAGAGTACATTTGGGGCAACATTGATACAACGAAAAAATATAGTAATACGCTGACTATTTCCTTTGGAAAGTAAGCAATACATGGAAAAATCTAAGTAATCGTTTTCGTATGTTTAGAGTTGTCATTTCTTCCTCGGTTGCGGATGTTTCATGCGGTTTCTTCTCTTCGCGAAATCGATTATATCCTTTTGGTATGCTGCACTGGGCCCGTCCTCCGTAAAGAGCAATTCTCGAAAAGCTGTTCTCGATCGAGACATTACTTGGCCTCAGATTTCTTCTTCTGAAAAGTGAGAAAACAAAATAAGTACGGATTCATGTCATCAACAGCAGTGACTCAAATCTGACAAAAAGTTTGTGACTCCTTCATTGATGTTGCAAAAACTCACCTTATGCCTGAGCGGCTTGCACGTCTTGCAAAGGAATTCTTCGTCTTCTGACACTTGCTCCTGCTTGACACCGATACAGTAGAGGTGGAACCAGAGCTCACAGGCGTCGCACTGAACCCAATCAACCTGGAAAAATTATATATGTTAGTCAGTATTACAGTATCTATTGGAGTAGTTAGTATCTTACCTCCTTTCCAGTGGGCCTAAGGCAGCTCGGCTGGGCTGAGCAATCCTCTTGTTCCTCCTCTTCTTCCTCCTCGCCGTCCGTCGTCTCCTCAGCTGTCTTCTTCCTCCTCTTTGTGGTCGTGACCTCCTTCTTCTTGGGCTCACCTTCGCGCGCCTTCTTAGCCCTGGGCGGCGCACCGGCGTCCTTATCGCTGCTGTCACCGCTATCCAGCTTGCGTTTCTTCTTCGCCTTCATCTTCTCCTCGCGCACAGCGTCCAGCTCAGCCTCCAACTCCAGCAGGTCTGGGTACTGCTTGGAGCGACGAGGCTCCGTTGCCTGTAAGATGCGGCTGACGTGCAGAGACTCGTCCAGCGAAACCTCTAGAAGGTCTCCTTCCATCATGAGTCGCTCGAGCTTCTCCAGAGACTCTTTGGATAGCTCAATCTCTGGGAAGGGACATTCTACCTTTGCCTTCTCGCCGTTGTCTTCCTCACTGGCCTTGTCGTCCTCTCTCTTCTCCTCCTCCTGTTGTTTCTTATTGGAGTGGTCCTGGATCTTCTTCATGGCCTCCGCAATCTCGTCGGTCTTGAGCGTCTTCCTCGCCTCGTCTTGCCACATCATGGCGCGCTCCGTGAGACACTGCAGCGCCTCGCCCTCGGGCAGGCGGACGGTCAGCTTCTGTAGGGAGACGAGCAGAGAGAGGATGGTTTCAAGGCGAGGCCGGCGAGACCGAGTGCAGCCGGGACAGAGGAATTTGACGTCGCGGAGGGAGGATGGGATGACTGGAGCAGCTGCACTCGGGGAGCTGGGGCCGTCGCCGTTCTTGCTCTTGTCTCCGGTAGGGAGTGGAGCCTGTTTCGGAAGCGGGACGTGGAGAGGGTGGAAGAGCTCAAGGCAGAGCTCGCACTCGATCATCACCTTGCTCTTGCCATTCTTTTCGCGTTCCTCCAATGAGCTGTTCTTCTCCCGAAGAGCCAGAATCGACTCCTTCTCTTCCTGCTCGGCCTTTTTAAAGCGTGCGACGAACTTTTGCGGATCGCCAAGATCCTTGTGACTGAGATCAACAAAGGTTGGGTGAGGGATGGCGCCGCCTCCCTCACCTTCTGCCTTGGTCTGGGCAAGGCGCTTCTTTTTACGCCCTTCTGCAGCGGCCAGCCCGATGTCGACGCGTGGGCAGAGCACGTCCAACAGGGTAAGGTGAGAGTTCTTCTTCAGGAAGACCCTAGCGGTGCGCTCCCGCCACGCCCGCGACGATGCCACACGAGTCTCCAGCTCTGGCAAGGACTCCAACTTGATCGGCAGCGGACGTCCCTTAGCCACCAGCTGTTCTAGTGAGTCCAAAAAGGGGAAGGTCTCACCAGCATTGCGCTTGAGAGAGGCGGCTTTCTCGTACCACTCCTTGGCTTTACGAACGGAATCCTTCAGCTGGGGGAGATTTGGAAGTCCGCCCGAGATCTTCTCACCCTCGCTGACCAACTGCTCAACCTTGGACAGAGTCCAACGCTGCTTGGCTGCTGTGCACTCGGAAGACTTCTCCTTCCAATCGTTGACCTGTGACATGAGCCCCTCAATCTCGCCCAGGGCCTTCTCCACAGCCGGGTGCGGTGGCAAGTCGATGCCCAATTCCTGCAACTCCTTCAACTGATCGTAGCTGCTCGACTTGGGTTCGTCGACCACCTCTTTTACCTCATCCAACCACTCGGTCTGCTTGTGTTTGCTCTTCAATCTGGCCAACTCTGGCAAATCAACATCAATCCCGGTACCGAGATCAATGCACTTTTGAATATCCTCTGCGTCGGGTCTGTCATTGTCGAGCAGTTCCTCAGCCTCTTTCTGGAAGCCCTCCACTTTAGTGATCAGCGCCACGACTGTCTCGTGTCCGCCCACTTTGACCGGCAGCATCTCCAGCTGGTTTGCGAACAGCTGCAATTCGTCCACGGTGAGCCTGTACTTGGCATCGACAATGCCGCGCGTGCGCGTTCGCACCATCTTGTTGTCGAGCTGGTGCGCCACGACCTGGCACTTTTCAGCCTCCTCGACAACCAGTTGGAGGTCCTGCAGCAGCTCAGTTTCGGGGTACTTGCGGTCGAGGGCTTCCTGGAGGATCTCCTTCACGTCGTCAAAGTCCTCCCGCGCGTCGCCCTTGGCATCGAGTAGGCGGCGCACCCGCGCGATCCAGACCTCGTACGACTCGGCGCGCGCCTTCAGGTCTCCCAGAAGTGTCGCCAGTTCGTCCAAGGTGTATCGGTAGCGGAGCACCAGCTTCTCGGGGTCGCACTCCATGGACTTAAAGTGTCGGAGGCAGACGATCTCGTTGTCCTTGCTGTCGACGGACGTGAGCGCGGAGAGGAAGCAGGTGGTCTTGCAGAGCGCGCATTGTCGTTCGTCGTCAGGAAGGAGTTCAAAGGCCTCCCGTTCGGCCTCCGTAACACCCTAAAACACAATGGATAAATTTAAATGTCAAAGAAAGTGTATTTTTGATCTGCTTACCGCTTCCAAAAGTTGCCTCCGCATCTTCTTCTCCTCATCCACCATTGTGAGCATGTCTTTATACGTCGCTGCCGCCACCTGCAATGTCAGCTTGTGCGCCTGAGTTGCCATCTTGCACACGAGCTCATCATGACAGAAGACGCAATAACGCCTCATTTTGGAATAGTGCTCCACACACTTGCGGCCCATCTCAAGCCAATCCGGCGGGGCAAAATTGACCGCCTCGGCCAGGTTGTAGCCGTGATTGAACCCGGCGTGGTAGCCGCGTGGGAACGTGATGATGAACTCTCCCGCATGCTGGTCTGCGCGGTAGACTGGGATCCCGTGCGCCTGGAGCACATTCGGGTTCATCGTTGTGACAATATGATGCAGCAGGTCTGGCTGCCCGCTGAAGAGCTCCTTGGCAGACTCGCGCATGACGGACTCGGCCTGCTCAGCGTACTGCGCCGGGATGCCGTACCACGTCTTGGGCTCACCCCAGTGCAGGTAGTTGATGGAGGGCGTCCAGTGGTCCTCGGTATGCCAGCAGAACGTGGAGAAGCACATGCCGACGTAGAGCCAAGGCACCTTCATTCCAGAGATGTCCATGTCGATGCAGCGCAAAATGGAGTTGGGCACGACGGGCAAACGGTTCAGATTCCACTCTGATTTAGCGTACACCTCATCCTCCTTGGAGAGGTTCTTGGACGTGAGCGTGGGGAACCCCGAGCCATGGTCCATTGTGTGCAAGTCTGCGCCGTACTCGACCATCACGTCCTCGTCAATATTCTCCAAAATGCGCCAGTACTCCTTCTCCACCAGGGACGTGGGGATTAGGTGCACGGGCATGTTGAAGTAATCCTGTTTGAACTGGTCCGCCATTTCACCAAACGACTGCAGCGTGTATTCCTTCTGCGCCTGCTCGAAGCCGAACGCTTCCATGGGCTTGCTCACCTCAGCTGCGATGCATTTTGGACAACGCCAGTCGCCCTTTGGGATTTCAGCAAGCGGCGGCATCAAACAGAACGTGTGGTACGAATCGTCACATCCGTCACACAACAGCATGGCCTCTTCCGAGTCGCCCTTGCTGCAGTTCTGACACATGTACTTGGCCAATGGATCGTACTCAAAGTTCAGCTTGAGCCCGCGCGTCTTGTCCTTGGCGTTCTTCTCGTTGGGGAGCCCGGCCATCTTGGGACCGGCGCCGAAAAACTGCAGACGCGCCAGCTCCTTTGAGAACGAGTTGGTCTTGCTGTCCTCTTCCACGTTGGTGCCGTTCTTTTTTGTAGGCGAGCCGTTGGCAGATTTGCTCCCATTGGTCTCGCTCTGATCGTAGCGCTTTGACCGTCGCCCTGCCTTGTCCTTGTCTGCAGGGACCTTCATGCCCATTCTGCCCTGAATGTTGTGTGGTTTGTACTCCTTCTCGTCTTCAAGACTCGTGTCAGCTGGGCCATCGGAACATTCGTCTTCCTCTTTCTGCAATAATTAAAACATTTATTGCCACGTTGCTCCTTTCTCCCTGCTTTATAGGAAGGGTGAAAAATAGCATTTTTACATGTTGAGTCATTGCAAAGTGCATTATAGACTTACAATTTCCTCCTTGGTGCTCCCATTGTTACTGTGTTGCTGCATGAGTAGTTGCTCCCTCTGTTCCTGCTGCATCTTGGCCTTCTTGCGCTCCTCGCGCTCAAACACTTCCAGCGGGTACAGAATCCGCTCATAGTGCGCCTTGAGCACGGCTCCGACGCTCTTATTCTGGCTGATGGAGTATCCCATGTCCCCGGCCACCTTGGTCCACTTCTTGTCCGAGTTGACCTTTTCCATGCCGCCCTCCCTGGCCACGTACTTCTTCAATGTGAAGAGATCGAGCGCCCGGCGGTCGACGAGCGGAATCTTGAGCGTGGTTCCCTGCAGCTCCCAGAACTTTGCCACCTGATCGAGGAAGTTGAGCTTGATCCTGGTGTGCGCTTCCAGCTCATTGAGCCTCTGGATCCTTGGCGTGAACTTGAGCTTGTCCACGTCGACCGCGAACGGCGGCTGCCAGTCCTCTGGCGGTCTGATCTTGACGATTCCGTACTTCTCTGCCTCCGGTCGGATCTTCTCCATGTAGGCGAGCGCGTCCTCGAACTCGGCCTTTGTGGGCGAGAAGATTGCGCACTCTGGCGGAGGCGTGAAGTCGTAGTCGAGGTCTGCCAACGAGGAAGCCATGATGGTGCTCTTGGGTCTGTGAGATCACACCCTAACACTGCATCGGTTGCATTCACTTTTTGTGCAACTCTTTCCACGGCTCGGTATGAGTGAAGGGGGTTCCCCGTTGCACTCCTTGCACTCTCGGTACACTCTTTGCTCACTGTGGGTAGGAGAGCGCGGACTGGACTGTCGTCGTCGTCGTCTTGACTTCCGAGCCAACGCGATGATCCCACTCCAAGATCCCAAAGTGAGTCGTATAGTCACTCGTTCTCTTGGGCTGCTCGAGCTGATGATGATGATGATGATGGAGCTGCTGCTTGTACGGCTCACTCACTGCCGTCACTGGAGAAGAAAGACAACAAGACCACACGGACCGAACGAGCGAGGAGCACAAACAGACGGACAGACGAACAGACACACAGGCTGACGGGGAGGAGCAATTCGGACAGACACACGAGCTCCGCCGAGTGAGCAGGAGAAGGAAGCCTAGCCAGCCAGAAAAGAAGAAACAGCGAAGGGCTGTCATGAGAACACAGCCATTAGAAGGCCAAATCAAACATTAGCATTAACAATTGTCACATAAAATGACACAACCATTAGTATAAATGTATGTGCTCACTTTTGTGACAACATTAATGTTTGTCTTAAAGATAATTTTATGGGTAAAAAACGTTGAAACCATCTCCAAACTGCTTGCTTTTATATCTATTGTTATATCTTTGGCTAAATTTTCTTCCCACCGTCCTCCCTCAGTCCGGACTCCGCATTTTACTGAGATCGAAGCCAGGC